>KB293746.1:5699-28480 GCA_000328365.1 Capitella teleta | reverse complement strand
TTGGGGAAAAACGTCGCGGGGGGTCTTGTCTAGTAAAATTGCTGCACGACGCTAAATTATCAGTTTTTGACAATTCCAAGACTGAACATATATTGATACATTGTACCAGGAATCCAAAACTGCATTTCACACCCTGACACGTCCGTGGCCCTTTAATGACCAGAACACTGAATAAAAGTGCTCTCTTTATGAAAACTTGTTGATATTGACCTACATGCCATGCAGATCTCCAAGCAATAGTGATAATCATAATCATAATGCAATGAAAAATTACAAGTTTAATCCAGATTTGACTTTGAATGCAGTAGGGTTCTTCAATTCTTATCTCGGTTTGTGCCATATTGCTGGCCATTCAAGCTTAGTACAATATCATGTGATCTTCAAATTTCCTGCCACCAAAGATTGTTCACGGTGACAGCCACTGAGCTAGTGAATTTCCTTTATAATAGTCCTAGATACTCATACTAGCTTTGGCCTAAATGGTAAATCAATAATGTCTGGAGTGAACTGACAAGCAGCAGACAGGTGAAGCGAGGAAATCAGCTGTTGTGCGCGTAAACCTAGATATTTCTTTCCCGCCCGGTTGCCGTGCGTCACTGCGTGTAGTCGTAGACAGTCTGTAACCCCAACTCAAATTGTTTTTTCTTTTTTGGCGACATATCGGGGGTTTTCCCGTGGAGCCTCACATATGATGATATGACATTAGCTCCCCAGGGGTAGCAGAGCAGTTACTACACTACTAGTACTACGGCTTGGGAGTTGGGCCGGTGGGGAGCTAATTAGTAATAACTAATATCATAATATGTAATATATGACATCCGATTAAATCATTAATTAATACTAATAATACTTCACCTAGAAAAGAGCGTTTCTCTGGGTTTTTTATTCAATGTTTCGTCACTGCTGGACATTTTGGAAGTTCGTTTTCCTTTGAAAAGAGATGCCATTTCGTCAAAACAACGTAAAAAATGAAAAATGTCCAAATATTAACTTCAAAGGAAGTGAACTTTTCGCGCTTGCGATTGCAAAAGAATAACATCGCAAAAGAGTCGAAGTACGTGGAATATCAGGGGCGCGCAGAAAAACCCAAGAAGGGGGGGGGTGAATTACAGCTTATTATTATCATCATCATTGATTCGTATCACCGAGTGGGTCGAAAGTTGTCTATCCATTCCATGTTAAAGATATCAGTGCTTTTTAATGGTGTTACGCCTTTCCGAGAAAGTGTTACATTACGGATCGCAGTGTAAATATCGCACAAAAATAAGAGAAATAAATACTTATTATGGTTAGTCTAACACGTCATGCTGCTATTCCTATCATTTCTATTCCAATTTCATCAACATTTGTGCCGATTTATCTCAATTAATAAAATGCACTTATCACTCCATGATATTTCCACTTTTGGCGCAGAGCCCCGAACCATGGATAATTTTCATTGAACGCATAATTAAGGCATCACTCTTGTACTCTTGTTTTGTTTGAGAGTGCTATTGTTTGTGACAGTAGCACTAAGGTTTATATCCTATAATCAAAACAAACCAGAGAGTTTATAGTGAAGTGCCATACAAGAGATGACATTAAATAATGCTTATTCAGGGGCTCATCCGATTTTGCTCTCTTCATGCATTCCTTTGCATATTTTTGTTTTGTTGAAAAACCTCGTTCCACAAGCATACCCTATGGTCTCATGAATATAATCAAGAGCCCTTTCCATAATTACAATTACTATTTTAGTTTAGTGTTTTTGACAAGCATATAGAAAGAGAGATTGACTCGCATGTCATCGATCGCTCACATTGTTCAGAAGTCAGCATATCTCCATCTCGACCTTTTCCTTTATATAATTGACAGCACTGTGTCGATTAAAGCAGGCGCTTAGTCCAAAGCCTCAATTAGCAGCAAATGTCATTCTTTTGTTTGCAACACTTGGTTGACAGAAGAATTCTTCTTCTATGTGCCTTGCTTATGAGCATTGGCGATCATGGCTCAATACCGCACCCTGTCTCCCACAATATGCAGTGTATTGATGGGCTCTTTTCTTAACCAGCGACACAAACAATCAGTGATCTTCTCACGCTGCCTGCCTCTACTTCTCTTTCCTTGGATCTTTCCTGTTGTAACCAGGTGTTCTAGGTTATTCCTCCTCATCACATGCCCAAAGAATGTTGCTTGGCTCTTTCTAATGCTTCGACATAGATTCCTCTCTTTCCCCATTCTTCTTTAAACTTCAACATTTGTTATTCTGTCCATGTATCGAGATATGCATCATTCTCTTATAGAATTACATCTCTGCTGCGTCAATAACACTTGCTGTGCTGTTAGTCAGCATCCAAGCCTCGCTGCCATTCTTCATTATTGGAATGACATAGCAGTTCAGTACTCTTTTCCTGATGGTCATGGAAATTCGAGGGTTGGTCAGTATTTTGGATAGATCTGCAAATGCACTCTTTGATTGTGCCATTCGTATTCTTACTTCCTGCGCAGATCTTTCGTTGCTGTAGATTGTGAAACCAAGATATTTAAACTTCTCAACCTGAACCAGTGTGGAGTCATTCAGCTTCAAATTGCATGTTTGTGTGTCTGCCTTTTTGGAGATGACCATGGTGATGGCTTTCTTGGCGATTCCAAGCCCTACTTTTTCGCTTTCTCTGTCAACAATGTCCAATAGGTGTTGTAAGTCTGCTTCTGAACTTACTATCAGTACAGTGTCGTCGGCATATCTGAGGTTATTGATATTATGACCTCCAACTTTGATGCCTGGGAGTCCCTTGAGCTCTTGCATTATATATTCACTGTATAGCGAAAACAAGTCTAGCGACAGAACACAACCTTGACAAACTCCAACCCCAGGCTCCATAGATTGAGGAAGCACTACGCTTAAGTTGGCCTCGTTCCCATCGAGTGTGCGAGATAGTGTACAAGTTAGCAGCTGGTGGGAGCCGGTCGAAAAACGCAGTCTCCATTGAAGACACCCAGAAGCGAGTCCAGTTCATCCAAAACTATGCTGAGAATCACGAACTTGTGCTGCGGGGTCAGGTGCCTGGATTGTGCAGAAATGAAGTTGTACTCCTTCCGTCCTCTCACAGCAAAACATTCATATACAACAGATACACGGATGCAATGGAAGGAGGTTTGTTACATGAAGTTGTTTAATTTAATGTCAAATAATAATTTTTATTATTTTCCAGTTGGCAGAGTTGTCAGACGGTCATTGTTTTACTCCATGTGGAAGCAGTTGCTCCTTGACGTTTTGACCTGCCGCTCTATGACCGACCTCTGGGAATATCACAACAACATGACTCTGATTTACATAAGTTCTAACCTGAATGAGATACAGAAAAGGTACTGTAATCGGCTTCTCGTGATGAATGTGTGAAGTGGGCGTGGCGTAGTAGGACAATTAACACTGATTAGTGATTCTTGCAAGTTTGACTGCTCACCCCTCTTTATATGCCGCTGCTGTCCTCTCGAGCGACCATCAGTAAGCAAACCTTTGTGATGTAGAGAATGCAGCATTGGTAAGTGTACACTCATATAACATGGTTTCTGTATTATTGAAGTTTTCTCTACCTTTTAGAGCTTCATATCTTGGAATAAATAATTACTCAGCATCCACTAATCAACGTTTGCTACAGGTACTACTGCACAACTTTTATGATCATTATGTTATTATAATTTTTTCCAGTGCACGCCTGAAACAGAACGAGTTTCGCTTGGAGTGAGTCGGTGAAGAGCGGACCTGGTGGACAAGTCCATGGTGGAGGAGGCCAAAAAGATCCGCACTTCCTTTGAGCTCAGGACAAAATAAAAATAAATACATCCTGTGGCATCTTGCATACCGGGTGATCATTGACGGCCATAAGTCCGTGACTCTCAACTTCATGATACCAGGTCACACCAAGTTTGGTCCTGACTGGAGCTTTGGGCTTTTGAAACAGGCCTTTTGCAGGGGTAAGGTCTCAATGGTCAGCTGCATGGAGACCTTGGTCAACGAGAGTGCTGTGAGCAATGTGGCCCAGGTGGTTGGGTCGAAAGACGGCCGGCTTAACATGCCCATTTGCAATTGGCAGACATTTCTGTCATCTCATGGGAAGTTATGAGGTGACAGGTGATTTAGTTATGCCTAAGTTATACCTACTGGTTCGTTTTCCTTTTGCTCAGGTTCACCTCAGCTGAGCCTGGAGTGGTGTACTATCGTCAGAGACAAGGAGACACAGATGAATACCTCAGGATCCTCTCCACAGTGATCAGCACCTCATCTCCCCCACCTCTTCCATCTCCTGGTCTGGATTGGAAGAGGCAGAAGTCTCTCTACCAGAAGATTCACCCTTTTGTGCCTGAGGAGCCCCAGTACATCCTCTGCCTCGCTCTCGATTGTGATGTTGGGCCGACAAGTTAAGAGAATGAGGGTATGCCTCCAGTTTTTACGGCATGCCTGCTTGAGCCAAGAGTCGATTCAAACTCCTCCTCTCACTCCGTTTCCACTTGAAGCCTTAAGCAATTGCGTAATGGTTTGTTATGAGCAAGCTGTGATTGCCAACTCGCATTTTGCGGACAGTTAGAAACATGAAAGAATATGATGTCTTTAATGATGAGAAAGAGCAGATAAAAAAACACCTGCTGCCTCGATCTACCACTGGTCATTTTTTCCTGTGCTCAGGAGGCTCTCACCAACCTTCAAGCTTACTTCGCACAAAACGAACCCCACCTGCTCAGCATTGTAATCAACATATCAACTGCCGATTTTGACTCAATTTTTACACGTACAGGGATGGCCAAAGCATTTTGAAAGCAGGCATCTCTGGACTCATTTTATCATTGAGATACCCTGTATAATAATGTACAATTAATCGATTATATACATTCTTGAATAGTGCATTACTTCGTTTTATGCGTAATGGGTGAGTGAGTGATTGGGGTTTTACGGCTCCACCCAACCCGTTCGAGTGATACGGGCGCCAGAACAGAAGGCCCGGGACCGGGGTTTCCCCCTACTCTTATCGATAAATCCCAAGGGTTCTTTATCCTGCATACCACCATAGACAGTAGTACACAGCGCCCCGCCTTGTTACGCAGTTGGGCAGCACTGCAGAGTCACCGAAGAATTACAAATGTAATTCACAATCATAACGCCCGTGGCCTGATCGGGTCTCGAACCCGGGACCTCGACCCCCACGGTCGGCATAGGATTGTAGTCAGCGGTTTAACCCACTGCGCTACCTGGTGCCCCCTTTATGCGTAATACATTTCATATGCACATGCAGGTAATAGTTAGAATACATGTATGAGAAAGCATTATGAAATTTTTCACTGGTCCATTATGAGAATGCACCATTATGCGCTTGCTCAAGATGCATCCTGTTTTTTGCGACCACCTGTCTTAAGCGACCATTTGAAATTGGTCCCCAGAGTGGTCGTTATAAACAGGTTTTACTGTAATAAATTTAGAATCTAGGCTGTCAAAAGTCAACAAGCAGAAGGTGTGTTAAGTGGAGCAAGTTTACTTCATTGTGCAATCTGCTTGTGCTAGTGTTCCACATTGCTATCCTACGTTCTATTAATAATTCAGCTTCTCTTTAAAATTCTCACTGTGACTTCTCTTGCTTTCCCTCTACTCTTTTTGATAAATTTCAAGGGTTCTTTATCCTGCATACCAACATAGACAGTGGTACACAGCGCAGTTACGCAGTTGGGCAGCACTGCAGAGTCACCAAAGAATTATTTATAATGAATTACAAATATAATTCACAATCACAATGCCTATAGCCCAATCGGCCGCGAATCTGGGACCTTAACTTAAATGGTCAGCAAAGGATTACAGTGAGCTTGGAAACCGAGGGAGCTACTTGATGCCCCTCATACTTACTTGTTGACTTGTTTCAAGTAATTTACCTAGTCCACAAGGGAATTAGTTGGGGTGTTGTTGTTTTCGACAAGCATGACTTGGTAATATTTGTGCTCACCCAACTTTTCTAATTCCAGAAGAGTATATGCACACATGTGTATGTGGCTTTCTTTTTGGGGTCTTCAAGGGGCACCGAATAGCTCGGTGGGTTAAACCGCTGTCTGCAATCCAATGCCGACCGTGGGGATCGAGGTCCCGGGTTCGAGACTCGATCAGGCCACGTGCATTATGATTGTGAATTATAATTGTAATCCATTATAATTGTAATTCTTTGGTGACTCTGCAGTGCTGCCCAACTGCGAAACAAGGCCTGGCGCTGTGTACTACTGTCTATGGTGGTATGCAGGATAAAGAACCCTTGGGATTGATAAGAGTAGGGGGAAACCCTAATCCCGGGCTTTCTGTTCTGGCACCCGTATCATTCGATCGGATTGGGTGGAGCCGTAAAACGCCATCACTCACTCACTCACTCACTCACTCTTTTGGGGTCTTCAGTGTGTTGTAGTTTGACTTCATTGTCGATCTGTTGATTCAAAGTTTCAAAATTGCAGGGGAAGTAATTGAGTACATTTGAAAAATGATTACCTTAGATTCACAGAGGCATAACAACATGCACATTGGATGTGATGATGGATAGATCATACCCCCCCCCCATTTTCTTTGTATACTACGCCCTAAATATCTGAACATTCCGATGTTCAGATTCTATTTCACACCTCGTAAACATCGCTTTGACTCCTGGTGATCATAACGTCACATGATTCTGGTTTCATATTGCAAGCAGGACAGATGTCAGGTGAATGTTGCGAAGGAAACAGCACTTGATAAGTTAATTTACAAATTCACAAGTAGTATAGTGCACACGTGTAATTGTACATTAATTAAAATGCAGATTATTGATTACTTTATAAATGTCTTGTAAATCAGTAATGACGGTGAATGACCTCTCTTTGGCCCGGTTGACATCTCTAATTTTCTATGACAAAATTATGTTCATACATTTAAGCGTATCCTCCAAGATCTAATGTTTCAACTGCACTGCCCCATCAATGTTTGGCTATCAGATTGGTACAATTACTAGGATTGAATGTTTACTTGCTAAAATTGAGGCAACAATCATTTTTTAATAAGCATGCACTGTGCACTTTCCTTCTTGACCTGTGACCTTTTGTTCTCTCTTAGGAAGTTGACAAGTACTTTTTGATTGATCAATTTTATTACTAAACCATCATTATTAATGACAGAAGATAAAAACAGAACATGATTACAACAAAGTTGTTAAGTAAACAGACGATTAAGCCAATTAATATTTCCTTCAACGGCAGTGAACGAAAACTGGAAAATCTCACAAAAATATTCATTCATTCCACACAACACAAAAATAGAACAATACATGATATGCAGATATTTACCAAAATATATATCAGTAATACATTTTTACTGATATGAAACAAAATTAACAATCTTAGTGTTGGTGTTTGTTTCAAGTATTATATTAATTATTGCTGTTCAAATAAATTGATAGAAAATTCTTTTTCAGAAAAAAGAAAAAAAAAGGGGAATATTTTTTTGGAAGAATTGATTATTAAAATTTGAAACTATGGAATGTACAGAAATTGAATTATTTTAAAGCAATTTGCTACAAAGGAACGTTAGTAAACAAATACGAAACACTTTCCCCATTGTGAGTACGTCGAATGGCTTCGGATAGCATCATTGAGATATCGATACACTGAAAAAAAAAAAAAAATATTCATATAAAAAATAAATCAAAAATTAAAATCGAGACAAACTAAAAGAACAAAGTGCAGAAAATTAACAAACACAAATTTGCTTAGGAAAATATGAAGAGGAAGGTTGAAATTTGATATTATACCTTTTTGTATGGAATAATTTGTTATTATTACAAGATAGTTTTTCTCTATATGGGAACGTTGCTAAAGAGATAGGACACTGATTCTCCATTGTGCGTTCGCCGCACTGCCTCCGCTAAAATCATGGAAATGTCGATACACTGAAAGGAAAGAAGAAAACGACATCAAGGCACACAATATACACAACACAACACAACGGGAAGGCAAAAAGGTTATTTCTCCCAAAGGGGATTTTACATCACACAGGGAAAACATGAAACACTATTTACAGATCACACATTGCGCACCATGTTCAGACCATTTTCAAATTGAAATACACAAAAGAGGCCAGAATTTATTTTAATTAAATTACAAGCAGGAAAACATTTTATTTAAATTACGAGCGGATAAACTTGCCAGAAGGAAATATGTGTAATCATGGATGACTAAAGCATTTCATCAAGAACAGCACTGTTATCCCATAGCCATAAGAAACACTCAGTTCAAGTTCATTTGCTGAAATCAGCTAAAAATCCAATGTTCTCCAGAATATTTTATTGAGGCATGCAGTAAAAAAGTTGACACAGCAGAAACGCAAATTCTCAAGTTTAAAAAAGTTTTAGTACTGAAATCAACTTTCAGTGTTTACTTTCGTGGTCCGAGCGAAAAACACAATTGATGACTTCAGAATGAAGAATGCTTTTAAGTCTCAAAGTGCAAGCTTAATATCAAAGCGTCACAATCACAACAAAACTAGGTGAACAGACGAAAGTCACGTTAACGCTTAGTGAGAGCGTGTTCACTGACCTGGAGTTTAGGACACGTCTTCATTCGCTCCTCCTGGGGCGTCGTGTTGGTGACAACTACGCACTCAAACACTGATTCATTGATGCGTGACAGTGCAGGCCCTGACAGAATGCCGTGTGTACACACCGCATACACTTTGCTAGCACCAGCTTCAACCAATCTGGAATCATCAAAGAAATAATAAATGAAATTATAATAACAGTAACAATAAGGGACATCATGTACAAATCACCATTTCATGACAGATCAAACCGTACTTTTCGGCTGCATGACAGAACGTTCCACAGGTGTCCGCCATGTCATCAACCAGGATAGCGACCTTGTCCTTGACATCACCAACCAGAACCATGCTGGCGACCTCATTCGCCTTCTTCCGCTCTTTGTGAATTAGCGCAAAATCCACATTCAATTTATCCGCGATTGAAGTAACTCTGGACAGTAAAAAAATTTAAACATTAATAATGTTTTCCTTCAGAATTCAGAGGAATGCATTTGTTACAATCAGCCGTCAATCTGACCTTTTGGCCCCTCCCGCATCAGGAGACACGATGATGCTGTTCCTCCACTCAGCAATGTTCTCGCGAATCCATTTCAGAACGGCCGGTTCAGCATACAGATTGTCAACAGGAATATCAAAGAAGCCTTGGATCTGAGAGGCATGGAGGTCCATGGTGATGATATGGTCTGCTCCAGCCACTGAGAGCATGTTGGCCACCAGTTTAGCAGAAATTGGAGCACGGCTCTGAAAAAGACAACGCCGTGAAAGAGAAGACAAAACACAAAACAAACAGACAACAGCACGAGACAAGCAGCACATTTGCAAATTAATATAAACAAAAGTTAATATAAACCACGATAAGGAGCCGAGTCATAGAATTATTCTCTAATTTTGAGTTTAAGTTTGGAGTTATTGAAGTTCGCTATTGAATTTAAATGGTAATGAAAGCAGAAACTAATAACATCACCATAGGAAGGAGCACAGAGAGAGAAGCGACCGTAAAATCTCTAAATCTACATGACATGGCATGACATGGCAGCTGCCTTTGCACCCGGCACAGAATTGCGTGCAGAACGAGGTCACATATCCTTCCACAATAATCCCAAATAAAACATCGCTTTATATTGCAATCAATGGCCAGTGGTGTTCAGCAAGCAGTTCTGCGCTAGCAATCGGAGGTGTACAAGTACCAGAGCGCTGATGGTCGGAACTTTTTGCGCCGAAGATGCGGCAGCTGCCAGGGCTCCTAAGGCGTCCGCTACGATGAGGCCGTCGGACTCGAGGAGAGACTACAAGCAGCAGAGGACGGGGCAGTGCCGTTAGATACGAGGACGGTGCAGTAGTTCAATTTGGCAATAATACTCAATTCAATTAATTATAAGTGGACGTATTAAACATTAATGAAATTCATCATACAGCAATACTCCAATCCATAACATATCATACAATGTCAGACATAAATCTTAGGATTCAAAATAAATAAAATAATGGGCTTCGTTGTCCAAGGCTGCCAGCATAATATGCTTTGACTAAAGGAACAAATCATTCTTCACCACAGATATCTCATGGATTGGAAAAAAAGATTATGTAATATATTGGTGGAGTATCGCTTCAATGAAAGCAGGTCAACCGGCAATGAAGTAGGTCAACAGTGGGGTCACTGACCTTGTCCTTCTTGTCCTGACGAGCGTAAGGGAAGCACGGGATGACCGCAGTCACTCTGCACGACGAGGCGATCTTGCAGGCGTTGATCATGATGAGCAGCTCCATGAGCATGTCGTTGATCTCACCACAGCCGCTCTGCACAATGTACACATCCTCCCCTCGCACCGACTCCCCGACTTCAACACTGCAAAGACATCAAAGCACTGCATGATATCTGCTATGATCACACGGCGAATTCACAACACAGATACATTATGACATGTGCTACTACCTTAACTCGATTGTTGAAAATAAACAGGCAAAAGTACAGAACATAACGATCAAATTGGGTCAATGACACACTTAGGAAGTACATTGCACTAAGTACCTTCCCTGAAGCGACCACTTAGTGCTGTAAAGAGGGAAAAGATCAACTCAAGGGCAGTGGAGAGAATTGCAAGGAAAGCACTTCAGCCATACATCAAGTACCGTTATTAGAAGTGCTGTAAAAACAAGTACTGCTGCAACGTCGTCTGTTTGAGGTGCTACTAGCAATACACAACCACAAGACATAGGAGAACGGAATGTGAGGCTCCTAAGTATACGATGACGTCATCAACTCATAAAGGAACTTTGAATGTTTGGGTGTATGCATGCATCGTTTTGCAGCAAAGATCAGAATTACTGCTCCGATGCGAGCACTAATTGGTTGTAATGCGAGGATCGGGGAACCCGGCGGTTGCGTCATAGCATTTCGCAATTACCCCGGTAGGTAAGTTATGTAACCAAAGATCGCGGCTAAGCTTCAATCTTGTGCAATAAACATCGTTCGTATGATGTACGATGACAAGTTCATTAAGTTCATTATTTTTTACAAATAAAACTGAATAATTCAGATGTTCTTATTTTCAACTCAACCCAAATGACCTACATATTATTATTACAATACAAACCATACGACACGAATCAACACGCAAATTCAACGAGAACAACGGAGTTTGCACACTAAATGGGGCACCGAATAGCTCAGTGGGTTAAACCGATTGACTGCAATCCTATGCCGACCGTAGGGGTCGAGGTCCCGGGTTCGAGACCCGATCAGGCCACGGGCGTTATGATTGTGAATTACAATTGTGATTCTTCAGTGACTCTGCAGTGCTCCCCAACTGCGTAACAAGGCCGGGCGCTGTGTATTACTGTCTATGGTGGTATGCAGGATAAAGAACCCTTGGGATTTATCGATAAGAGTAGGGGAAAACCCCGGTACCAGGCCTTGTGTTCTGGCGCCCGTATCATCCGATTGGTTTGGGTGAAGCCGTAAAAAACCAATCACACACAACTGGAAACGGACAGCCAGGGAGAAATGGTCTGATCATCCATAAAATGAAAACACAGCTGCTGTAAATCGGCTGCGTGAGGTACTGTGCAATCAACGCATTGCATAATCAATTCCACATTCTCCCACAATGCACCAGATGGGGGACATGATAACGGTAACCATGGTAACCGCGGAAGAAGATGACAAGTAAAAAAAAAAAATTACGATTAGGAATATCAGCAAACCTGGTTTCGGTGTTGCTGAACTTCTTAGATTCGACTTTTCCGAGCGGAATTCCCAGTTTGTTGCAGATGCGCTTAGCGAGGGTGGGATTCGAATTCCCCGCAAACACTTTCATCCTCATCGCAAAGTAAATGAAAATCCGAAATACGACACGTACACAACGACCGAGAAACGGATTCAAATACGAACCGAAACTTGCTCGTATTTTTCTTGGAAAGTCTCGATTTGAACAATCCGGAAAACAAAGCCGCACTGTGTTGACTGCTCGCGATAACAGCGAACGACCGAATCGTATTAACTGGCCGCGCTGTGTATAATTATGTATATCTATTGCATTCTATGGAGAGTATAAATATAGCGACAAAAAAAAATCAACAACAGCCGCTTGTTGCACAGCTGCGTGATAATTCTGCATTGTCGAGTCGGCAGCAGAATTATTTATTAACTATCAGGGAAGTGACTTGTACGCGAATTGACGAACAACAGGGCCTATAAAATCGCACCAGGTTTTTAAATAATTCACAGATGCACGCGGTTCATCGCACAAGACGATATTGAATGGCCTTCACACTGGCCGGCAGAGAAAGCGCGGGAAATGTGAAAGAGCGCGCAAATTTGAATGACCACGTGACAGCATGCAAGTATGCACCAATACACTCGCAAACTGGGCCACAATAATTCAAAGCACGAATTACTTTACGGTAATTCTATCGCCGAATTACATACGCACGCTGTGAGGGAGGCTTACTTAACACTTGTACTAACTATATACTATATAATTATTATGTCAGCGCGAACAACGCGTCGTCGATCGAAATATGAGAAGACGCGCACGCACACTGATGAAATAGACACCGCGAAACAACAGGACCAGCCATAATAATTATGCATACGGAGACCCGAGAGGAGTTAATGCATTTACTACGGAGTATCACACACATGTTAATTGCCCTGCGGTACATCAAGAGAGAGAATTTTACAGCGTTCGACGAAGCGCTTTCTCTCGATTCAGTGACATATTTTAGTATTTAGTACTCGTAATCGAACAATGACAACTGAAATAAGCGGACGGATCAGTGCCTCAGAACTTTCAGAATACTTGCGTTCGGTTGCGTTAGGCACAATCAATAGTTTTGAGAAACGAACAAGTGAGTAAACCCGCACCGCATTCGAAGAAGTTGCACGAAGACGTGGAAAAGCAGAAGTCGACAGTCCAAAGGGTTCTTTATCCTGCATACCACCATAGACAGTAGTACACAGCGCCCGGCCTTGTTACGCAGTTGGGCAGCACTGCAGTCACTGAAGAATCACAATTGTAATTCACAATCATAACGCACGTGTAACGTTAGACAAAAATCACAACGCACTTAGTCCGTTATGATTCAAAACAATCAAACATTATGAAGGAGCGTTATGATTCATGAAAACATGCAGAGAATAAAATATATGTACGCTATAGAAGCTGTTCTTATGCACATATTTGACAACATGAACAGCAATTTATACACGTTGATATTTGTAAAACATCCAGGAATCCAAGAAAACCATGAAACACAACTGACAGCCATTAATGACATCATCACTGATCACAAAACCATGTAATTAACTTTAATTTAACCATTCATGAAAAACCAATGTGTTTATCCACTATGTTAATTTTCATTCTGTTCTTTTCATTATTGTTATTCATTACTTGGCAGTTGATGCATGTATTATAATTATTTGTGCTAATTCCATACAGCCCAACATAAACTCTTCAGTGTTTCCTGCCTTGAGCAACATTATGTATTTCACACATTATGCAATAAACCGTAACAAGCTTTAACATGGACATTGCACCTTGTAACTGAATCAGATTACTTTTAACTAACCCTGTGTTATCTCATCAGATAACTCAAGGTTGCCAGGGTCATCGAGTGCATTTCTCAGTCCAAGGAAAATTAATGAACATGATGAAGAGGAAGGGAGCCACATACAAGACAACATTTAGTGTAAAGAGATAATGGACATCAATATAGGTCAGAAAATTAATATAGATTAATTATTAGTTAGCAGCCATTGACGCTGGATAATTTATAATCATATAATCAATTGACTACCAATGAAGTCAGCAAACACCTTGAACATCATGCAATACCCCCTGGTACAAGAACTGAACAGAAATTTCAGACGACCTCGTATTTGATTTTGGAGCACTTGGCTTTGAATATTGACTCCTTTAAATTTTATGTCTTATTGACAAATAGCAAAACTACGAGAACTGAATTGATGGAATAAATTACTAAAATTGTAGTGCCCGGAAAATGTCAAATGCAAGTTAATAAATTGAAGACATTCAATATCCATAGATCACTTAATTACTGTATGTCTACCTGAACATAATTAACTGATGGAATATATTCAATTGTTGGCCCATTCTCTGGATTCTGAACGTCCATTCACAGACAGAAACCCTAACACGGATGAACCGGGAGATGCTATGACATTGTGCAACTCATACTCTTGCTGTAGTATTTGTCACTGAATGTTAACTGGTCAAAGCCCTATTTAATCAGCCTCGTTAGGTTCATAAATTAATAATGAACTAAATGATCATTACAATTACTAGAGTGAATATACACACAAAAAAGAAAATCAACCAGAGAATACAACTAATATTTCTAAGGCAAGTTATAAAGTTACAGACAAGTAATCCTTAGAAATAAATGTTAAACTTACAGACCTGATGCTGCAAATTCCTTTTATCAACTTACACATGCATGCAGTCTTAAGTTGGTAATGGATGCATATGAAGAATTATCAAACAAAATGACTCAACTTGTATCATTAAAAAAACATAGAAAAGGCTTAATTTTGTGGTCTGTAATTTGGGATTACAGGTCTGTAACTTTAGTCACTTCCTATTTCTAAATTCAATATTGAATATATATTACTATAAAATCATGAGGTTGTTTCTAATACATTTTTGCCTCGACTTGCTCAAGTTCTTGGATTGTGTCAATTTCAAGGATAAGACTAATAATTTCAACTGGCTGCTCTCATTGCGCTGATTGCTGGTAACAGAGTTACATTTGGCCCACATAACACAGTGCACTCGACGCCCTCTCTTGAGTTCGTCGACCTCTGATGTGCTTCAAAACTTTCGTCTGCAGGCACATGTGCTAGCCACCACGATCACTGATGACAGCGAATAGCAGGAGTTGTCAACTGCATTTGCACTGGTATTACAGCACGACGCATGTATTATTCCCAATAAAAATCGAAACTATGTTCTGAAATTAAATCAGTTCACCCGTAAAACGCAAATAACCGCAGCAAAAATCTATAAAATCCGCAGTGTCAGTGAATTTCTGCGAATATGCGAGTGGAATTCGATGATAAATGTCGGATGCGTGACAACGTATCTCACCTCGTTTCCTGATTACTAAATTTCTTGGTGCTGACTTTCCCCAATTCGATGCCGAGACGGTCACATATCTTCTGAGCGAGTTCCCTGTGAGATGTCCCTCCGAAAACCTTAATATTAGGCATTCTGGAGTGGTTTTTGCTCGGCTCGGTGATCAGCGAGGTCGAAGTTGAAGCCAGCCTAAACACAAGTGAGGCTCACAGCGCATGCGCCGCATGACATGCTTTAATCAAATCAATCTGAGGAAAAAGAGGAGATTTATAAATTCACGAAAGATTTCCCCAAATAAACGAAGGCAACAGTCGATAGTTGGAGTATTTATGTCGCGATTTTATTATAATAAAGTTGGTGACATTTTTTATAAGTTATTAAAATATTTGTTTAAAAGTTCCCTAGAGTGACATGCCGAGCGCCACCTTGCGAATCAAAGGTTCTCTAAAGAATATCTGAGCAACGATCGATCTACATTATATTCATTAGAATTATGTTACCTGAATAGATTTCAGTAAATTGATTTATAGTGCATGAAAAGCATAACAATTATTGCATAATGATATCTTTCATATCATAACATGAATAGTGAAATATCTATATAATACACTATCATAAAGGACTACTTTTCCATCTTCAGTGAATTCATACGCCGACTATAGCGCCATCTAGCAAATAAGATAGAACTACTATCCGACCTTTTGACCTAAAAATGTGACCTCTTGACCTAATACGCATGCGTAGAAAACGACTTCCGTCATTCTGGATGAACTGTCAACTTTAGCATTGCGTGAAATCATTGAAAAATATTGGGAGGAATTTCATGTTTTTCGCTGTCAATCGCCACTCAATAAAGTCGTCATTAGGAGAAAATTTAGGCGTTGATATTTCCACATAATGGCCAATATTGCCGTGGCTCGCATTAAGCGAGAATTCAAAGAAGTCGTTAAAAGTGAAGAGGTTTGTTCGCGAATGTTGTCGATTTTCAATTTTGCGTTTGTCATTTTGTTGTCAGAATAAGCCTTAGTGAGTCAGTCGCAGTCATCTTTCTGACTCGCGTGCTCATTGTCATTTACATAACGATCAAATGCTGTGAAGCCAAGCTGCTAAACTGAACGTTGAATAAATTTTTGCTATCTAGTGTCACAGGGAGTCTTACCAGTGAGCTCTGGTTTAGACTTTAGTGGTTACATGAATGATGAAATGCTTATGCTGCATGCAGCCTTATAGACAGTATATAATAATAGGGCTGGGCGGATATCCGTGTCCGATGTCCGTGACAGCACGGATATTGGGTGTGTTCAGTTTCAACACGGATAATTAAAACACGGATAGTGTAAAATTGAAGTGTCCGTTTCGAGCTCACAGTGAGCGTAGCGCACAGCCATTCCGCACACAAACGCTGCTCACTGAAGCTGAGCGATGTCAATTACAAGATTACACGATGTCAACAATGCGCTAATTCTGATTTGTTTTAAATAAACACAATTCTATGCCCTTCAATCTCTTCAGTCATCATGCAAAAGTGACGTAACCACGCGTTGTTGACTATCTCCTTTAGTGCTTATTTTTCACACGTGACAGCTTTGTCAATTGCAGTTTTCGTGTGAACCACAAACAGCACTGAATTTCATCACTATCTCGACCTTGAACCATGTTTGAAATTGAACAGTTAATATAGACTAGTACATGTAGGCCCCCTACTTGGCGATCTAGCGACTTGAATTATTTCAAACTTTCTATAGAACAATAATTGCTATGAACAGACTTGCGCCTCATGAAGTTACTAAGTTTGTACATTTCTAAATCATGTTTATTGAAAGTGTACACTGTAGCACAATTTGCTGCGGTCCGAGCAATTAATTAGCAATTAGGCGTTGCCGTGCGAGATTATTGGTGTCAATGGTTTCATTTATTGGTTATCTTGCCAGATTCGGCTCCCTCTTTAGAGGATAACATTGCTTTTGAGGCAAACATCCTAAGATTGGCACAAATCAGTGACTTCTGTTGATATTATATATATAGACAGTAAGCATTCACTGCATTGAGTTTGGTCCATATACGCTCACTCACTGGTAATACCCCCTGTGTCTAGTATGAGTAGTATCTACCTAACTCTTCAACGGGCCCAAGCCGTAGCGTAGTCTAATACACTAGGAACAGTGGGGAACCGCTCTGCTACCCCTGGGGAGCTAGTATCTACCATGGCATGTATCTGAGTTACAAGTGACAGTGTTCCGTGACTGCATGTGTTATGTGCAGTGTTATTGTATAAAATGCCAATTATCGAATTATTAATTCCGCTGCTCAGCAATCAGCAAATCAGCAGCATGTAGCAGCCAGGGACTTTAGGGAGGTGATATACCAGTACTGCCTGCACGCTGGATGGCGGCTGCAGAGCGGCGAAATAAACATGTTGGTTTTCAGATTTCAGTCAACTCAGTGTCACTGGTCTTTGATTGACCTGTCCACTACGACGTCTCATGATCCAATTTGTTGTTCTATCGCAGGTCGCAAAATGTCACATCAAAGTTGAACTTGTGGACGATTCCTTCACATCACTCCGGGGGGAAATCCTTGGCCCCCCAGACACCCCGTACGAGGGTGGCACCTTCATCCTCGACATTCGTATCCCAGAAACATATCCCTTCAACCCCCCAAAGGTCAGCTATTTAACTCTGAATTATAATTTATAGGTTACCAATTTCATAGAACTGTGGAATAATTTTGACCTCTTTTCAGGTTCAATTTCTGACCAAGATCTGGCACCCAAATATCAGCTCTGTGACGGGAGCTATTTGCCTAGACATTCTCAAAGACCAATGGTCAGTTTCATTGCACTTTGTTCCATGTTTAGTGCGTACGACTTCAAATGTGTGTTTGTCAGTGTCCAGCATAATTCTAAGTTTCTAACATAGCCAGTTGTGCATTGTCCAGTCTATTCGTTTTCATGCGAGCAATTGCTCTCTGGTCGTCGTTGCTTGCACAAAATTGATTGATTCACGCAAGGGAAAAGTTGCTTGGCTAAGATATTCTCTGCTCGACGAGCATTATGATCGAAGGTGTGCATATGTTCGTGAGAGGTCGCATGTTTAGTGTTGCCGAACATTGCCGAACTCTTCAGTAACCCTTCTTGTCCTAATCGCGACTATTGTCGCAATGCGTTATGATTCTTTTGACTGCCAATCACGACAATAGTCGTTTCCGAAGATACCCAAAGTTAGTCAGCATTTTTCGGTACTTTCCGTGACAAATATTGATCGTCGGCTATGCTCAGATGTAACTTATTTTAGACTTCTGCTTTCAGCCATGTGGTTGTTAATTTTTAGCCTTGGCTCTGTTTTGAACGTGCGGACCTCTGTTTAAATGCCAGGGGATTTAAACGTCTATAGATAGATTCTATTGCGTGCAATGGTTGCTATTTTAGCCTGATGTAGGTATTATTTCATGGATGAAACATTGATTACAGTAATATGCTGTTTTACTACACGTTGCAGTTGACCATGGCTTCTGCAGACGTTTCTAAAAATTCTTTTAATAATGTTTTATCAAATGAAACATATAGTTTCTCTTAGTTTTTTAGCTCTGACTATGGGTTCATCAGAAAATTCAGCATCTGTAGATGGATTTTGGTATAAAGAATATTAGTTTATGTTTAGAAATGGCTGAGATATGATTTTTTCAATATTGTACTTCCGAAGTTGTACAAATTCTGAAATTAATGTGGCTGACAGAGGAATACGAGGCCTAAGATATATAGGCACAAGAAGGGTTGAGAGGCTTTGATTTTACCGTGTTTTTCTTTGGAGGCGGTCGGCCTCGAATCAACATTACCGATCAGAACAGCTCAATAGAAACAGGACATGCTGGTGTTTTATATGTTATATGATCTCCCTAAATTCCAAGCTATCGTGAATTGGCGCTTCAACATTACACAGTCATTCTAGTTGCTCCTTTATACTTCAATGTCCCTCGAGGTGATTGCTGACTCTTGAGCGCTGAGCGGAGGAGGCACAGACAAAACGCTGTCTCACGCTCGGGGGTGACACGCACTTCAGAGAGAGAGTAATGTTGCAGCTTCTTCGATGGAAGTTAACTCACACAGAATAGTATAAAAACCCACTGAACAAGCTATTTCTCGGAATCGTTCACCCTGTACTTCACCCTTGTTCACTCTGAAATCTTTGCTCAAACGATGTTGGTCAATATGCCTTCAACCTCTCAACTGTCTCCATCTTTGACCTGGCCACTCCAATGGAGTCTAATTGCATGGAGTATAAAGTAGAAGAGGTGAAGAATAAGAAAATGGTTGTGGAGATGAGGTGCAAGCTCCAATCACATGCAAAAAATCAAAGATGATTACAGGATCAAGGGAGCAATTGTAAAAGAAGTGGAGGTATTTGGAAGTGGCACCAGATATATCAAGAAGCATGCTATTTCAGGTTGCATTACTGGTATGGCCCATACAGTGGTTCTGGAGTTAAGAGAAATTGACCAATCCTAAGGTCTGGTCATCAACCTGATCAGGCAAATGTTAACACCTCCACACCCACCTGCAACTACATTCAACATTGCCTATCCTAAAATAAATTCTGCATTGAATCATCGATGAAAGTTTCTCGGGATGAAAATTGCTCACTTGGCCTTGTTAAATCGTAAAGACTGCGATATCAGTGAACGTGCATCTTATTCACGTGACGCTCGTTGCAGGGCGGCTGCGATGACCCTACGAACAGTGCTGCTGTCTTTGCAAGCGCTGTTAGCGGCCCCTGAACCGGACGACCCCCAGGACGCTGTGGTGGCGCGACAGTACAAGGAAACCTCGGACATCTTCAGCCAAACAGCGCGTCACTGGGCCAGTAATTACGCATCAGGTTGGACACACAGCACCACCAACATCGTCTCAAATGAAGTTCTTTCTTTTTTCAGCACCTCACAGAGAACCGGTTATGGATGACAAAGTGGCCCAATTAAAAAACATGGGTTTTGATGAGGTTGGATTTTCAAATTTATTCATAAATAATTTATTTGTGAAATTTCATTTTGCTTGCAGCACAAAGCAAGAGTTGCACTGTCGACACACAACTGGGACATAGAGCAAGCTATGGAGAACATTCTAAGTTAGCCGAGAACAGAGAAGAGGAATCATTTGTTAATAAAACTGAATGCGAATATTCTTCTTTCCCATTGCTTTCATTTGTTTATAAAAAAAATATGAAGAAAAACAAAACCCTCAAATTTAAGTTGACTTCTTCCAGTGGACAATTCAGCCATTTTCTTAATCAGTGTTATTTCCCCCCTCCATTCCTCCCCATTCTTACCCTATTTGCACCGATTGATTTTTTATTATTTTTTTCATGTGCCATTTCGGCCTTTTGGCTTCCCCGTGATATCTCCCATTTATTTCAATTCCACTTTTGCTTTTGAAAAACATAAAAAACTATTTGGATTTATCAAGCTATTTTTACCCATTATTGATGACTATTTCTCCTCCCTGGGTGAAAATTGGAAAAAAGAAAACATTTTTTTTTTTTTCAAATTCTTGTTTCTTTATTATTTTTAATCATTTCATCCTTCTTGATCACTTTTGTAAATAAAAGGATTCTTCATTTGATATCCTACGTTTTTTTGTTTTCCAGTATTCTTCTTTCTCTCTCTTTCTGAGGCTCTTGAAGGTTTATAACATTCAGTTATCATGCATTCAGGACTTGCACAGCACTGGTTGCCCAGCCAACTGCATTGTGTGCGAAACATGTAAGAGTTGGGAGGGTCAACATGAACCGTTTCAAACACGAACAGTTTAGAAAAAGGAGGACGCTAAGTGAAGTGCTGCACCAGTGCTTTTCATAATGCTTGGTGAATGAAGCTCTGAAAAATCAGCAAGTATTACAACTGCAAGCGCCGCCAGGAAAGGGTTGAAGCGGCCAAAAGGAAGAAGTAGAACTCTGTGCATGGGAAGCATCACTGCATTGACGAAATATTATACGCGACTGGCGGATGATTGATCGGTCGTAGGGTTTTTCACGTGCGTTATGACCGCAATAAAATGCAATTTATTTGTGGTTGGGGCGTTCATCTGATCACAACGTTATGATCTCATGTAGTGCGTTATGAATTCCCATTCCTCACACTCATAATGATAATTCAGGGATTCACTTCGAGGCTCTTCCCGCTGCGAACACCCATAGTGGGGATACGGAGGACGGGAAGTGTCCGCTTATCATTTGCATATCATTGACGGGCGGCGAGTTATGCGGGTGTGACGGAAACTTGTGTAGAGTTGGACGAAAAGTTGTGTTGAATTTGAATAATTGTTCGTTCATTATTCGCGAAATTCTGCATTGTTTACGCTCCACTTGTGTGTTTTTTTTTGTTTTTGTTTTTGTTTTTTTGTTTTGAATAAACACATTTTTGAATTGAAAAAAAAATGAATTGATGAAAAGTGCAGATGCCAATCAGTCCACCTGGCCATCCCACAGAATCGAGCATGTAGTTTTTGTATGCGCTGGTTTTCAAAGGTATGCTCACACAAATTGACCAGCCATGAATAAGTGGATAAAGTGATTTGGGCCATTTCGAGTATAGCACGACTATAGTAATTGTAAATTCATATTAGGGAGATTTAGGAATGAAGGAAGGGGCTTTTATTATGTTTTAAATGTACAGTGGATAGCGCGAACGCAGTCCACCACTAACAAAAATTACGCGCCCGAGTCACCCACATTTGGGGTGATCGCACTGGTCAGCCCCTCGTAGTGCAATGAGAAGGCCTCGCAATGAGGGAACCACCTTGAGGATCATGGTGTCCCCTGCGCCAGGTAAGTATGCTTGTATCTGGTTCACACTGTGCATAGTTTCATCCACTACTAGACACAGACATTTGTGTGCAACGTTGAAAGCATTTAAAGCATGGAAGCTATACCTGGCGATGGGCTGGTTGGAGAGATTCCAAAAACATCTAAATTTGCACTTGGTTATAAAGTTTTCAGTGGCTTCAATGGTGGTGGAAGGTACGCGATACTTTAATTAACAATAACAATTTAGTTTTTCACTACATTTGGCCATTCGCCTTATATGGGCATTGACTGGATCATAACGCTTTAACAATGCATGCGTAGCTCCAAATATGGGCATACACCTCATCATAACGTCTCTAATCAAAAAGCGTTATGATGCCAACCAATCCTTCGCTGGTTCCCTGGCCATATATATACGTATAATGACGACGCAGACATACACCGATGACAGGTGGTATCTCATTGGCTGCTATTTATAGTAACATTTAGTCAAATGGTCGTATTCAGAAAATACTGAGAATATATTTTCACTCACCTTGCCTTGTGAGCCATCTTGGGAATTCCGAGTGACGTCATGTGAAATCGAGTGAAATGGATGTACCAAAATAGGGGTGAGATTCTATCGGTGTGTGCCGGTGCTTCTTTTAAGTAGCACTGGAGACCAGTGAACCAGTCCATCTGGCCATCCCACAGAATCGAGCATGTAGTTTTTGTATGCGCTGGTTTTCAAAGAGTATGCTCACACAAATTGACCAGCCATGAATAAGTGGATAAAGTGATTTGGGCCATTTCGAGTATAGCACGACTATAGTAATG
>KB293737.1:0-27274 GCA_000328365.1 Capitella teleta | reverse complement strand
TACCACACATATATAGAGCAAATACGAGAGGAGCTACTTATTCAGCGCGTCTCATATATTTACCCTTTGCTGGAGAGGGAGGGGGGAGGGTGTGATGACACCTATTGTTGCTCATGTTTATCCTACCGAATCCCCCGCTACTCGAACAAAATTTTGTAAAACCAAGGGTGTTCGGATTGCGAGAGGTGGCTGTATATCATAAGATCTTTGCTAATTGTACACTATTTTTATGATTTCTTTAGCTGCCATTATTTCCTAATTACACCGGAATCTCATGAGAATGCAAATCAAACCACATTCAACATCACACCACTGATCACTGAATCATTGCAGATAAAACATTGTATATTGATCCATTATATAAATTTCATGAATTAATACTTCTACTCTACTGAATTGTGTTTTCGTTCAATAATATGGTGAATAACTTATGTTAATTAATACAGAGGGTATAATTACAAAGTTCAATAACCCACCCGCAAACGATATTATATGTGCAGGTAAAACCATAATATCACGAATTAATTATATCGATAATTACGAGCTATCACCCATACATATTACCACTGTAGTTGTGTAGAGTACAATTCTCTAAAATTTAGAGAATTGTATATTTACATACTATATTTAATATAGTTGACAACAATTGCACTTGGATCACGCGGAACACAATTAATTAACTCTGCAAGGCAGTTAAGGGCCCATTGATGTACTGCAGATTGGAAGAGAAGCAGGTGAAGAAATCTATGCTTTTATCTGTAAGAATGGTTCATACAATATTGATAAACGCGTCTTCATGCAAAATAATACATCCTGTTGCGAGACGATAAAAATCTTTGTCACTTCGGTTGTAGTAATAAACATTCTCCATAATGCACGTGTAGCGTTAGTATTTGGTAATTCAAAGCATTAGTCGGTAATTAAAATTATACATGCCGAGTTCAATGACAATTCATTGGCATTAGGAAATTAGGATTTGGAAATTTAGGATGGCTTAAATGGATTTGTAAGTCGCCCAACGCAGTGTGTGCATCAGAAACAAGATACTATTTACAAGATGTTGTTTTTATGCTACAATATTTCATGTATGTGGGATTTTAAGTGACCGCATAAAAGGTTTAATTTGGTCATTCTGAGCCTAACTAATACTACGGGGAATTGTACGCTGTGCAGTGGGTTTTTCATCCGACAGACCTGTCTGCGGGAACAGCATCAGAATTAAGCTTTATTATCTTATTTTGAAAAAAGTTAGTAGAGCAAACTCTAAACAATTTAGTTTGCTTTTGCAATATTATTTTTTACGTTCCACAGTATACATGCTGTGGACTGATTCTAAGAATGCGGTCACCTTAGGCCTATTGTATCACAGGCAGATGGTACAGGATAGCATTATTAATATGATGCTATATAGTTTTGTGAATCTCGAGCATCGCTATGAACCAATGAGGCTGTTTGTGTTGCACTAATGTAGTTACAGTACGTGATCCTCTAACAACGTTCGTGATGCTTGTGTTTCATTTGCTCTGATATTAATGATATCTATGTCTAAATTAAATCTATTTAACGTAATATATATATATATATATATATATATATATATATATATATATATATATATATATATATATATATATATATATATATATATATATATATATATATATATATATATGTTACGTTAAATAGATTTAATATAGTCATAGATTTATAGTAGTCATAGATTTAACGTAATCGACAGCCCTTGCTGGGCAGAGACAAGGTGGTCTCAGACCAATGAATCGCGTATTTGACCTAGATGCAGGCCAATTAACCCAGCATTGCATGGAATTTATTACTTGGAGGGGGAGAGGGGGTGAATGATAATTAGTCTCCACCTTGACTTGGTTGTAAGGAGATCCCATTGTCAGGCCATAATTCATGAAGAATAATGAATGTGGCCACGTGCGACTCAAAAGATGGGGAGCATTGGCATTGTCTGTAGTGTCACGAGTGCGCTCTGTTGAACCGAGAAAGGCAGCTGAGCGAGGCACGGCGTAGACCCGCATGTATCATTCAGATGATTAGCACAACCATCGAAACCTCAGAACGGATAAAATGGACGGTATGGACGCTAGAAGAGATGCAATTTCACAATTTCACGAAGCGCTGGCTGCTAGAATAAATCAAGCAGCGAATGATAACGAAGGTAGGAGAATGGGTGCGTTACCTGTGAGTGTTTGACTTCGCATATTCTGCAGTTGACAAACCATGGAAGGAATTGCTTCGAGAGTTCCTCGGAGAAACGACTTTCCACGGACTGCGTTACATCGCAAACGAAGCGTATTTCAGCGCGAGACGGTAGGTTATTACAAAGTTTAATGGATCTCTGCTACCTATAGGCAAACATGGTGTTTAAAGTTTGGTCTTGGTGTCATTATTGCGGCTCCAGAGGGAGATCTCGATAAATTTAACTGCAGTACTAATGACGACAACCAGATCCTCACGCATACATAATTAATTTAATGGCTAATGTTTGACTAATTTGCTACAAATGCAAACAGCTTGCTGATCTGTTTCAAAGGACAACAAATTTGGTTTGTTATTCGATTCCATGGGTTATAATTAGAAACCAAGGACGAAGAACATCGCTGGCATATTAACTGCTAAACTGTGCATGGTGACAATGACACACAAGAAACTTTCCTGGATAAACTAGAAGGTCTGATTATAGGGCTGTATGGCTGCCTTTATAGCTAGACATGAAATGACTCTCAAATCCAGATCATGTGTGCATGTTTTTGTTTCACAAGAATTTTACAAGTCACTAAGAATACTCCGATTAGGGTAATCCATCAGGCGGTTCGTTGTCTTTGTCAGAGCAGTCAGACTGGGCACAATGTGCCTAGAATAGTCGCCTGTATTGGAATGTATGCATTTTTCATTGCATTCGTACTCATTTTTTTTTTTCTTTTTTTTTTCGGTCACAACTAATTCAAACGGATTATTACGTAATGAATAATTGATTGATTGATCGATCGAGTGACGTTGTGGGAGTGACGTCGGATTATGTAATAGTGCTTATATGGCCAGTTATGTTGCTAAATATCGGTCGATCATCACAATCACAGGATAGTATGGCTGCTCATCTGGATCGGAGTGGCGGGACTGTTTCTTTATCTGATCATCAATCAACTCGTCTTCCTTGCCGGACATCCTCGCGCAGTCAACGTGGAGATCATATTCGCTGACAATGTCGCATATCCATCCGTCACAATATGCAATCAGAATTATTTCAGGTGAGAATTTGAAATTATTTTTATGCCGATCAGAATGGATGCAATATGCTCATTGAAACTGACTAGGAGGGTTCGATGGGTAGCGATGGTATGCTCCAGAATGACAATATAGCTGGCACGGTATATAGTTCAAAGATTAACAGACAAAAACATTGTGAGGAATGTCATCTCCTGGCAATTGGGTGTAATGCTCACTATATAATGCATACAAGGCTATTCATGAATGAATATGACTGAAAAGATTTGTGCAATATCAATAAAGGCTCTGTTTATTGAAGAAAAAAAAAAGATGCACCCAGATCATTTGTAATTAAAGAGCTTAATATGGGCCACTGTGTGATAAGAAAGAAAAAGGGTCCAACTTTCATGAGATGTCATTGAGTTTTGCTTTGACAAGGTACGTGTCCGACATATTTCTATTCAATTTTTATAAGCAGCTTCATGAAAATTTATACTTTCTATTAATGTTTTTTTTTTTTTCATTCCTCGTTAATATAATTATTAGTAAAATATCCTAGTAATATTGTGATAAAATTGTGAACACATTGTTCATAATTTAAAATGTAAGGGTACGAATGATTTCGAACAACAAAGGAAAAAAAAAAACAGCATTGAAAATTAACCTCGATTCAATTCCTCGACAAAAAGACTGAAATATTCTGAATTACCTCCCCATAATGTCCATTTAAATGATTATGAATAGAATATGAATAGTGCAGGTTATTTGCGATACAAATGGGCTGTTATATCAAGTGGCGACTTTGCTACTCCCAGTAAACAGAAATTCATGTCCTTTTAGAAAAACCGGTAGCCTACATATGCAGAAGTCAAATTGATATAAACCATAATACTATTGATCTACAAATGATGAAATAATGAATATTGAATCGTGAATTTTTATTTTTTATTTTTTTTCCAGGAAGTCAGCAGCCACTCATAATGGGGTTTATGACGTTATTGAGAAGAGCTTCAACTCTCTCAAGGATATTCGGATGTCGGACAACGCAACGTATGCTCCCTGTAAGTGGAATTACTCACATAGATATGAGACTGGCTTTATATAATGATACAGGAAAACCTGATTGGATATCGCCAAATTCATGGTTTTCAATTAAGAAATCCGACAACCAGATCGATTTCCTATTATACATAAATTAATATTGTCATTTATTTTTCATAAGAAGAAGCATCAAATTGGTGTTTTTTGTGGCGATGAACGTAATTAACAAAGCATTGTTTAACAATTGGCATTTCGGGGAATAACCCATATTATTTCTGTTTCTGCATCTAGTTCAAAATACCAACGCTTGTGTATGACAAATAAAACACCTGCGTATTATATATGAGCCATGCCTGATGACATTAGACCATATAGCTATATAACTATTTAGCATCATCAATGATAGAGTCACGCATGCTGATCTACACAAGGAGCCTGTCGTTACGTTTTGTATGTGGTCCGAGTGGAAGGAGTTGAGCGCCTTACCCAAGGACACAATGCTGGTGGCTGCTCCATCGGCCAACGCAAATCCTTTCAGGGCTAGCACGCTAACCCCTCTACTACCAGGTGTCCTTACTCAGTGTACTTTTGGTATTGCTAGCTAATTGACACGAAAACAAATTCCAAATGATAGATTGAGAAGTTATTCAATTAAAAAGTTTCAACGGTGTCTATTGCATTCACAAAGAAACATAGCAATACAACGAGATTTAGTCGTTTTATACCCAATCTTGTTTTGAATGGATGATTATCGATCAAAAGTTTCAGGAATTTACAGGGGAAATAAAGGATATGAATGTCATCAAACTCATTTCCAACAATAGGTGCCATTGATAGCTGTATAGGTTAGTAAGATTACTGATCTGTTTGTAACCGTACACAGCGGATGGCGTCCGTCATAACGAGTGTGCTTCATTGCGTGCATTGTGGTCATTGCTAACCATGGTGGTTCACTCTATCGGTCTTTGTCCTTGAAGCAATGCTTATAACTATATGCATCTCCAATCTGGAATAAATTATGTTGTTGTTAATTGTGGAGCATTTTGTTAAGCGTATATATGGTGACAGGGTCAAATACGAACACCCTCAATGTGCTCAATCATTTCCTTATCTTTGTATTGGGGTATTCCTCCAAAGTAACATTATTATTTCATACAAGTTTGTTTAATATTGAATATTGTCACCCCTCACAATCCGAACCCCAGCAATCTGAATTCCCTCGCTATCAGAACAGTCTGGCTCATGACGCACTCATCCTCCATGCCTAAGTGACCCATATATTCCGAACCCTCGCAGTCCGTACTCGAAAGATAAAATAAACGAAACGTAACGAAAAATCCTAATACCAAAATGAGTTTTACCATTGATTATGTTACATTAAACCGAACGCAGACAGCCGCGAAAAACATTGTGGAGCCGACTCATTATGTAACACTCAGGTGACCGCTTCGACTGGTGCTATGGCGTCGTCTGCTCGTTAGACAATGGGCGCCGACTCCCCTAACCTCACAATCATATATTTTGTCCCCTAGCTATTAACAGTAACATAAAAGAAGCGCGGCCGCCGATGTTATAAGTTAACAAAAATCAAAAACTAATTGTCAATGAACATGAAAGAAAGTGCCGCCTTTGTTATCAATTAAACCTTAATTAACTCTTAGCTTTTAACTGTTAAATATTTTAAACAATATGGGGCTCATACAGGACTTCACAAAAGAAGCCGCCGTCGCGTCGACTAGAGCTAATTAAAAATTCATCATATATTTCAGGTGGCATACACCTAGCCCCTGTGTGTTGTTGCAGTAACGAGTGAATCAATCCATTCACAGTTGCGTTCTTTGAAAATAAAAGCCACAAATGAAAAATGACACCCAATTAGAAGATTAAGTGATTACGCAATCAAAGAAGAGAAAAGAAAGTTCGCGAGTCAGCGCAGCAGTCACGAAGACACCCTCACTTCTATGCATTGCATGATAATGTAATTTTAGCATAGCTTCAACTCACTTGTCAGTCTCATGATTCACTTCCGACTTTTCCCTGTGATTCGTGACATGAAGTTTTGTCGAATTTATTTTGAGAATTGCCGCGTCAGATGATCACATGTCGGTTTTGACTAATGAGGTATCGAAGAATCAAGATTGGGGTTGGGCTAAGACTCGCAGCATGAAGAGTTAACTGCATTGGTTTCAATGCAGCATGGAAATTTATTATACATACACAAATTCATTATACTATTCCAAACGTTTTTGATATGAAGTGGAAATTTTGAATGCCTGTTATGCCTGTATATAACGTCATCATAACGAATATAGCATAATAATGACAACGAAAAAAAAATTGTAATCCAAGATTGAACAATCCCGATTACCTGTGAATGAACATTTTCATTCCCTCTGCATAAATTGGTCATGTAATATACAATGAACGCTAATACAAGGTACAATAGTTCAGTCAGTATTTTCAATCATTTACCTACACCGACACCAGTCCGTGTCAGCACGGTTCATCTTGGTGATTGATATCAGCACAGAGATTGAAATGACCAGTAGCTGGGAGAAAACAAACCCTCGTTTATATATATTTACATTTATACATTGTACATAATATGAAATCGAATAAAACATTGCAAATCTGAATGAGGAACTTACAAACTCATTGGTTGAATTTAGATTCGTGCTGGTATTATATGTCGTGATTTAGTTGGTTATACAACGAACGAGTTGATGTTCTATATGCTCAGTATTCTGCTTAGAGTCTTGTATAAATTTGATGTGGAAATCTTGTGCTATAGTGTTGCTGTTGTCGGTGAAGAACTGCATGAGGATATAACTCCTGCTCATTGACGCTCACTTTTAACATCATACACATACCCATCGACTTGATTGTCAAAAGTCTACTTTTCAGACTTTTCCAGTGAACTTCCTTATTTGGTCACTAATCTTCGATGTCGGACTCATTTTGCTTCGTATTAAATTTTGGTCCCTCGAGTGACCCAGTCGAAATGAATGTTATTTCTTCTCATTAGAAGGAAGGCGGGTTGTTGAACACTCTAGTTTATGACCATGAATCCACAATTCCACATTAATATCGATATACAGTGAATGATAATTCCAATACAAATGCTACAGAATTCTAGAACAATAATACAATTACATTGTGGGCTGTATGATAGGACAAGCATATAATTGTTCTAAAGTTCTGAAACATTTATATTGGACGTGTTTTGTATTATTCTGAACTGAATGTACACATAATATTATATACATGTTTGGTCGTTAAATTAACACTGCATATAATTATGTATAAATTATAAAACTATAACCAACGTTCATGATGTTGAGTTTAGAAATGAAATTTATTGCCGTATTCATAACATGGTATAATTTTTTTTAGTAGATGCAACCAGCATACAATTAAGACAGTCGACGATAAAAATATCACTCCAGGTCCACTTCCCAAGATGGCCAAGTCGCCGACACGTATGAGTGTTTCTCGCCGTACATTGAATTCATAACGTTCTACGTACAAGCATAATATATGGCCAGGCGAGAGTGGCGTGTGAGAATACTAGTAGGACTCCTAGCGTGTCCCCTCTGCCTTGGGGTAGATGGGGTATACCCCAACCCGATTAGATACGTGTCCTATTGGCGGAATCAGGTGGTGCTAAATTGACTTTGGTGCATGAATTGCACACTTTAACTCACCTGATTTACTCACGTATGAAAGAGAATAAAGAGATCATGCTCCGATGGACCGTGATTTTTAGTTCCCCCACTCCCAACCCTTTACAGGCATGCACTTATTACATGTTCAAATTCATTATCAATTTTTTTTTGGGGGGGGGGGGGGGGGGCAATTATCTAGCCCAATTCCAGTATTATAACCCGAGTCATCAAAACACTTGGTTATATCATTAGATAGGCCTGTGTATAACTATATTTTATATGCACCTCATGATGGTGTTTTGTTTGCAGTTAGGTGCAAGTCTTTATAGACAGACGTAGACATAATGGTTGTATTGTACGGGTGGCATGCAGTCATATTTAACTTTTATTATGTCTAATTGTCCCAACATGATTGATATCACGCTCGTGTGTCGCAAAATATAACTCCAACTCAACATAATAATTAATAATAATAATAATAATAATAATAATAATAATAATAATAATAATAATAATAATAATAATAATAATAATAATAATAATAATAATAATAATAATAATAATAATAATAATAATAATAATAATAATAATAATAATAATAATAATAATAATAATAATAATAATAATAATAATAATAATATTATTAATAATAATAATAATAATAATAATAATAATAATAATAATAATATTAATAATATCAATATCAATATTAATAATAATAATAATAATAATAATAATAATAATAATAATAATAATAATAATAATAATAATAATAATAATAATAATAATAATAATAATAATAATAATAAAATCAACAAAAAATGTTCACTAAATCGCTACAGGTGAAGCAAATGCCCATATGCCCCAAGCGACGCAGTTAAATTAATCTTCATGCTTCTCTGTTTCAGTTGATGACGATGATCGTTTCGTGGTTGACCGTGGTGCATACCTTGAAGGCCTCGGAGATTCGTATAGCTACTACGCCACTGTGCCATTCTCGGTTTGCAAAGATCTCTGCATCGATAAGCACAGTGATGATTGCTGCTCAGTCGTCTACTTCGAGTCTCGGTCAGACTGCTTCATCTCACCTCTTGATGCCACCCTCAGCGGCGTTGAGATGGTGCCGAAAGAGAATGCTTTTGTCGCCAGGCGCAAAGAGTGCGAACGTAAGGCGCATCGTAGATTTCACGGTCCAGTTACTAGTATGTTTTATTTTTCAGTGCAATTTGAAACCAAATGTAATTTTGAGAACGGCTTGTGCAATTTTTTGCAAGACACAACGACCTACTTGACATGGGAAGTTATCAGAGCAAAGTACAATGCCAAGAAAAGTGCAATAACCAATTACGACCATACACTATTTTCGGGTATTTTGTAAAATATATGTATGTACAGACTCAAGTTCATATTTCATTACAATAGGCTCAGGCCATTACATACACGCTTATCTTGACGATATCGTCCCGGATCTGCTGACAGAATTTTTTTCGCCATACTTGGTGGCAGATGGTTCCACCTGCTTGGAGTTTAACTATCAGGTTGCTGAAGGCTATTTAGAAATCCTAGCAAGCCCAATTAACGTAAAAGATGGTGGGTTTTGATTACTTTGATTACATGGATTGTTATAGTTTTGTGATTTTAGAAGCCGAAAGGCTGTGGATGGCCACACGACATGGCCGGACAAAAGGGTGGGAGTACGCGCAGCTGCCTCTGTCGTCTGGCTTCTATCGCTTGACCTTCCGAGCCTGGACAACACAGGAACAGATGGCGATTGACATTGCAATTGATGATATCAGTGTCAGTGATTGTAAACCAGCAAAAGAGTGTAAAGACACTCCACTGGGAGCTGGATACAATGGTCAAGTTCACACCACCGAGACCGCAGCGCGTTGTGACTTCTGGTTCAATGGTATTTACGTTCTTGAGAATTTGGGAATTTACGAAACAAGTAAGAGGGGTTCTGCTTTTTTGGGGTAATATAATTACTACATGTTTTCATAGATGCTCTTGATTTACGTGGAAATGCGTGTCGCAATCCTGATGGTGACGAGCGAGGGCCGTGGTGCTTTGTGAATGCCGCGAGTGGCTACATGGCCTATTGTGATATTCCTGCATGTCGTGAGGGCCGAAATAAATTTTGTTATTTGATGATGTTTCCGTTATCTAGCTTGCAGGGAAGGGTTATTTAAGTGCGACAACAATCTGTGCATTTCTCCAACACTCATGTGTGATGATGTTGATGATTGTGGTGATGGATCCGATGAACGGGGATGCGGTGAGTCACCTATATCGGATCTTTATTCAGATTCAGTTTGGTTTCCCTACAGAAACTTTTGCAAACATCAACTGTACTTTTGACGACCCTAGAAATTGTGGCTACCATACCTGGGATCAAATGGGACATCCAACAGTCAAAATTGCTGTTAAAGATGAAGATGGTTAGTTGAACTAAAAAATAGACTTTTCAACAGTTGCATCTAAATTTTCCAGGTGAGAGGTTCTACAGTGCTGAGCTGCTGGAAAATGGGATGTCTGGCGATATAGGAAGCATAATTAGTCCGTCATTTAATTTGAAGACTGACAGCTGTCTTCGGTTTGATGTGCGCATGAATGCAGTGGTTTTGGACCTCGGCCTAGCTAGAGCGGAATCCCCCTGGATGAAACGACCAATCTGCACAATGGAAAGTCCTCAGCGTGAAAAATGGCAAACTGCTTACATTGATTTGACAGCAGAGCCTGGGATCAAAGCAGTCATATTTTCTGTAGTGTTCAATCCTGAAGCCCATAGAAAAACTACTCATATGCATATTGACAACATCACTTTGTTTACATCCACATGTGAAGATTTTCTTCCGATTGGTAGGTATATCTATAAAAAGAAATAATCTCATCCATTTGTCACCAGAAACGACTACAACTGAGATGACCACCACTGCCATGCTAACCACCACAGAGGAAGCCCCGACAACATCCCCTTCAACAACTCAAGATTTCAGTACCTTAGACACCGACATGAGTACAGCTGATGAGGCACTCAACACCTCAGGCCTAGTGAGGTTGCAGGGAACAGACATCACACCAACCAATTATTCATCTAATAAATCTATGACAAATACTACTGATGAGACAACTGACCATACAACTGACTGGACCATTGAGATGACCACGATGGATATGTTTATGACAACTCCTGAGCCATTTATTCCACTTATTGCAAGATGTGTCGTGAATGAGGACTGTGCCAGCTGCTTAAAACCCCTGGCGCCTTCTATAGGTGATAACAGGTTTTAATTAATACATAATGGAAATGAATGGATACTTTCAGAATTTGAATTCAATGCCACAAAGGATAGTTTGACTGTCAGTCTAGATTGTGCGGAAAGAATTGAATGCGACTTCTCTCCAGAATGTCTTTGCGGCTATAAGTACATTTCACAGAATTTGAATGATGATTGGATAGTTCAAGCATCTAAAGAAGGCAACTTGGCTCCTAACGATTCAGGTAGTGAACTATTCATGCTCAGAGATTTTTCAGGAATAACTTTTATGCACACCATTTGAACAGACACAGGTGCTCTCTTTCGGCTGCGTCCATACCTGGGGGCATATGCGAGCTTATTATCGCCTATTGAAACAATACCCTATGTCGTTCACTGCTTGCAACTTCGTTACATGACTAGCCTGGCTGAGCTACAAATCTTCAAGTACAATCATGAATCATTAACACGAATAATGCGAATTCCAACAAATGCTGGTCTTCCTACTTGGCAACCGCTGGATCTCCAAATTGATGGAGGATCTTTTGGGTTTCTCTTCTTGATCACATTCAAGACTCAAGTTATTGATACCATCTACAATGGTATTGACCGCATCCGTCTGAGTGAGGGTCCATGCTCAGACATCCCATACAGAGGTAGGAATGAACGGTATGTCTATTATATCCATGCACTGAGTTTCCTCACAGGAAACCAGCTCTCAGTGAACTGCACCTTTGATGATGAATACCTATGTGGCTATCAACAGACCCATAAGGGTCAGGTTAAATGGTTCAGAAGTTATGACAAGACCAGAGATCCCTCATGTATGTGTTCTTAGCTCATTAATATACCGTATGTCTGTGAATGTCTCGAAAATAGTCGCCAGCTATTACATCGGAACGCGCAATGCTGATGATGGCAAGGTGAATCGAGCGTTGCTTTCACCGGCTTTCCTAGTCAACCAGACATCATGCTTGACATTTTACTTCTTCATGCAAGCAACTACAGTAACAAGTCAGATTGCACAACTTGCAGTAGTTCTCATTGATGGAATGGATGGTGAAGATTATGACCCAAGTCGATCCATGGTAAGGGTTGGAAATGAGTGTAGGCTACCTTAAACCTCATTATTACAGGTTACATGGAGAGTCACTCAGGTGATAGATAACACTTGGCATGTAGCTCAAGCTAACATCAATCCTGGATATTGGCGCCTTGTCTTTGAAATGAATGGAGAAAGGATGCGAGGGGGCATTGATGACATTTTGGTCATGCCTGGGAGATGTCCTAATTTGGCGCCCCTTTCGTCCAAGGGAAACCCAAATTCTAAGGGTATTGATATCAATGTAAAAGCTACACCTCCCAACTTAATGTATTCTACAGAAAGGCAATGTGAGGGACAGTTTGAATTCCCATGTTACAACGAATATACAGGGTACGGCGCTTGCATCAATGAAATGAACAAGTGTGATGGCATGACAAACTGCTTCAAATCTGAAGATGAATCGGAGTGCCCAGTTGGCGGTGAGTGCAAGATTAGGTAAAAGTTTTTTTTGTGAGGGACCCATTCTTTGTTTGTTTTCAGGTAGCAGTGGTGGTAAATATACTGTGGACTTGGGACAGTTGAGACTTCCCAGTGACTCATTTGATTACTACTCGAAAGCAATCAATGATGATTTTAGTGAGTGGTTTACAATATAGCCATTTGTCCATTCTCATATCCATTATCCAGAGGGGGCTGTAACTGACTTGCAAAGCCAATACATGACTCTCGGTAGTCAAGGGAAAGACCTTATTTACTCGTGAGAACATTCTTTCTCAGCAAATAAAATCCTTGAATATCTGAAATTTCCCCTCAGGTGTGCTTGGCAAGGACAGAAGTGCACCCATGAAGACTTCTTGATGCACGTTACAGACTTTGGCACGTGCTATACGTTCAATTCCAAGCAAACCGCCAAAGTAGAGCTACGTGACACAGGTAAAACTTCCTAATGCCAATGTAAAACATTTTGAAATCCAAATAAACTCAGGGGCCCGGTTTGGACTCAGCCTGACACTGAACATTGAACAATATGAATACATGTCGGGTCCCAACAGTGATGCTGGTATCAAAGTATTACCCCAGTATGTTGTGTTGTTCACAATAATTCACTGTGTAATTCACAAGATGTTCCTGCATCCTGCAACTGAGGTGCCTCGGGTCAGAGATCTAGGTTTTGCTGTAGCCCCGGGAACACACACGCTCGTTGGTATCCAACTAAGCCGTGTAAGAACATTTCTGCTTTTTGTCTCACCTTTTTACTCCAGTTTTTTTTACAGGCAGCAAATTTACGGGAACCATGGGGAACATGTGGCGAGAGGAATTTGACATTATTCACCAATTACACATATTCAGGATGTCTCCTTGAAGATGAAACTAGGACATTGAACCACACGTGTGGTTGCCGAGATGCTTACATGCCTGCAGGAGGAGGGTTTGAACGTGAGGCAGACCTTGCTTTGCCATAATTTGTACGCTGTTACGTTTTCAGAACTTGAAGGACCTCCGCTCTGCACGCTTGAGGAGTATTTCAAATGTGCTGTTCCCATTGTTTGTAAGTTAATTCAACTTTAACAGAATGATGGACTGGTTAATACACTCTGGGAAGTCCTTTATACACCGAATATGCCCCAAATGCCGAGCACTATCACACAAGTGAACATCAAGTGTACTCCCTTGTATTGATGTAGGCGGTTCAGTAGCCTATTCGTCAGCGGCGATCTCAGATCTCCGCCGATGATACTTGTATGTTAAAAACTGGAAGTTTTTCTGGCGTCAAAACCCGTGGGCATTGCATGGCAGACACGCTGAAAAACCTGTATTAAAATCATCTATTTTAGAACACCACTATTCAAAATCAGATTCCGTCAACTATTTCCTACGAAACTCGGCAAATTTATGCCAATCAAGATGTTTACAAATGCTAGGGCACTCAGCCATTCGGCTCATTTGTATAATTTATGTAGGGCGCATGCCTTGCGTGATTCGCGTCGCGACGAAATGCTTCCCGCGCCATAATTATTATCAAGATGGAGCGTGCTTTACGGGAAGTTGGCTTGATGTACAATTTGGGAATTGGAATTAATCAGTTGAAAGAGAAGCAGTTGAGTGCGTTTCGGCCGTAATTATGTTATATTCAGTTATACTCATAAAATCATAAACAATACTAGTATTGGAATTTTAAAAAGACGGTTCAGATAAGCTGACACCGGAAACAACCGAAATACATGTAAACAAATCGAGCAAGAAAAGGAGAAGCGGGTTAGCTATGAAAACTTTCATAGAACTGTGATTTTCGACTCTCGCCTTCGACAGAGCGCCTTTCTCGGAATTTATTTTGTGTACGAATTGCGAAATGAGGTCATTCTGTTGAACTGTGTTGAAAGGAATGCTTCAATAATATTTGAAGCTCTAGTTTTTCGTGTTGACAGGATTAATTGTGCATTTGCAAAATAATCACCTTGACAGTGTACTGGATTGAATTAATGATTAATTCTCAGATTATTCTCTCACCTTTCGAGGTCAATATTGTCATGCTGTGGCACATTATTTTCACTGTATACTTACTATTTAGGATGTTTGTTTTGCATGCATGGTATCGCAAGAGAGAAACACTATAACACAAACATTTTAAGTGTAAGTGGCGATCTGTGATGATTTCCCTTCGCCTTTTTTGGCACTCAGCATAAATTGAGAAATAACTCTATTTTGCCAATATTAGACTTCACTTCAGAAATTAGCAGGACTAATCAAGTCGATGGATTATTACTTGCCAAATATTGATATTCAGTTTCCCATCCATTAAATTATGTACATTCGAGGAGGTACGTTTTATATTATTATCGTGGATTTTCTTCTTGCAGACGGCGTGAATGACGAAAATATATCCATCGAGAGTGAATGCCCAAAGCCTTGTAATGAAGACGTTTTCGAAGGCTCGCTTTCGTACTCAATTCTCTCAACTCTCAGCATGTCGCACATTTTGAACAAAGACATCTCAGATATTCAAAACAGCTATAGCAATGCTCTGAATATTGGATACCGGATCTACAGTGACATATTTACCGAAGATTTCTCCCTGTTCGACACCATCATTAACATGTACAGCAAACTCGTGAAGTTATCCATTCAATATGTCAGTGATGGCCCCAACGGAGTGGCCACCATCACAAAGGTATATCAGAGCACAGTGGCGATGGCTGATGCAAGCTTCAAGGATATTGGATATCTTTTTGAAAACTTCGATATGCAAATGGAGACGTTTGAGGCAGCATATGGGCCTACCCTTGAAAGTTTACTCGAAGATGTCAAAGGTTCTTCATTGTCTCTAACCCAATTACGTTTGCATTGCGCAATTGCAATTTTGGATAAGAAAACTACCAATCTTCTGACAGAGACGAGCCGTACTACTCAACAATTGCTGGATGCTATCGACTGTTCCCTCAATCTTATCAAACGCTTATATAAAAATGTGCCCTTTGCACTCAAAGTGGCTGCGCTGCCACAGTCCCGGATTGAATATATGCCTGCTAGGATATCTTTTGGAAATGACTGTGCACAGCGAGTTGAAACTATGATTGCTTTGGTACAAGAATTGATTGACATGAGTTACCAGATTTCTTCACTCAGGGGCTCTAATGTTAGAGTAGATGACAAGAAACTTTTCGAGAACTTCATCAGCTTGTCACACTCCTTCGAATCTAACAAAACGTCAATTCACTTGTGTATCTTTGGTTACTACGACGATCTTCGAGGAACAATTTCATGGAAAAAAGAAGTCCAACAACGAATTAGCCAACAAACAGTGGCGGGCAATGGGCTGAATGCCAACCAGGCAATGAATGATGACCTATATAATATGCATCGTGATTATGAAACGGCGTACGTTGCTCTTAAAAGCTACCTCCAGGGCAAGATGACTCGCCTTGAGCTTTTTTCGGTCTTTCAGTCTAACAAAGGTCTCAATGAGGCATTGGTCAACTTAAACGGGTTTCAAGAACGTTTGACCAATAGCTTTGTCAAACCAACCCTAGACTTTCTAAGCACAACACAGATCATGTTGCATTCCGTATATCAGGAAGGTATCCAGCGAGCAATACTTATGCAGGACTACTTGGAGTCGAATTATTTCTACAACAAAGCGAAATCAATGTACATCTGGAAAATCCCAGAGGCAAACCTCAAGAGTGCGACTTCCATGAAAGACCAGGGCAGAGAGCTGTGGACAATTTGGGATTCAGAGCTGTCCATTGCAGACTTTGAAGCCAGGGGTGATTCAGAAAAGTTCATCAACGAAGGACTCGACACGTACTTCCGCCCTCTTATCGCCATCGTCAACACGTTCACAGAACAGGTGAATGTGAACACAAGGACCCTGGATGAATCTCTGAAGCTTGTGAGTTCTGAACGCATCAAGTACAAAGAGAAACACGTGATTGGTCAGGACTTTGTCACGTGGGTGTCATGTCCAGTTCAATGCTTGTAAATATAATCTGCTGTATTTCAGGGACAACTTCCTCACTCTGGATGTTTACTTCAAACAAATGAAATACCAAAGCGTAATACAAGCACGAGCTTATGAGTTCGGAAACTTTCTAAGTGAGTTCTTGGTTAAATCAAGAAATATGTGTATCAGTATGTCAATTATTTCAGGTGACTTGGGAGGCATTTTAGGCTTGCTGCTCGGTGGTAGCTTGATCAGTGTGTTTGAGCTACTTGACTTCTGTGTTTATAATTATGCATTAAAGCGACATTTCAGACAAGCACGCTCAAAGCTCATGAAATATGGATTATTTGCACATTTAACAAATAACGGAACAAGGAAAGAGAACAAGCAAAGTGTGCCTCAAAAAGAGGAAGTAAAAGAAAGTCCAGAGAAGTCAAAAGATGATCCAGAAAAAGCCTTACTTCCCAAAGAATTTGAAGCCATGACCACCAAAAGTGATCCTCAATATAATGGCAAAAACAGACGTTTCACTGAAACAAATCTTTGAGTTAGTATTATGTGACATCTGTGTGAATGATGTTGATCCACTGTTGACACCCAGTACCTGTTAGTGTTAAAATATTTTGTTTATTGAGATTACAAAAATGTATTGCATATTCTCGTCCTGTGACTGTAAAACTTACACAAAATGTATGTAATTTTGTTATTTATTTTATTATTAATTATCTATGCTGATGCATTCTGTAATAAAATACTGTGGTGTCACTCAGGATAGGTATGGGCAAACATCAAACTGTATTTTCCTCAGTTGACAAATCATGTTCATTGTTTTTTTGTTTGTTTTTTGTTTTTGTTTTTTTTCTTCATATTTATGTTCATTTAAAGATAGCAATTTGTTTGTAAACCCATGGATACATTTTTTTTCTCTTCAAAACAGACTCTCACGATATTATGGAATCATGCAAATTTATTCGAAAGTACTATGCATCAAGTATAAACATTTAAGTTCAAAATAATTCTGAATACCGGTATGATCAAACTAAGGTACTAATTTAATTATAAATCATTTTGTAGCATTACATGTACATATGACTACAAAAAACATTACTGCTGCATAGTATGGTGCAATATTAAAGAGAGACATTCGATCAATTCATCATTCGATATTTGGTAGTTAGACCATGGCTAAGAAGATCACGTTTCAACCACCATTGGCCGGGGAGAGATATTCGGTCAAGAAGCCCTGGGTCTGATCAAGCTCTTCCATTTAGCACCCTTGAAACCACATTGCGCAGTTCCTGTGAATGTGTTTGTCCCCACTGAGGTTCGTATGATTCCAAGTCTAGTAATTATCTCTTTTATGATCTTGTTTTCCTGGATATTCTTATCTTTTTACCGTCTGTCATAGGGATGAGGACTGCTACGTTGTTCTTGCTGATGATTTGAAACGGAATTTCGAACCACAGCCAGGGTCCTACTTTCCTGGCAAAGAAGGCAGTATTACTCCATATCCCATTAACAATTGCACTTTAACCATTGCAAATGTTTATTGCAACACATTTTACTGTGATACATCAGCATTGAGCATGTTTGAATTGAATAATAAATACTCCTTTAATATCCCACACTTTATAATTGTATTTTAATTTCACAAGTGATAATTATGTCGGATTCATGGAACCAAGGCTGCATTGGTTGATATTTAGTAATAAGTGTTACATAACGTTCCTTCTGCTTTATGACGTTCTGATTCATAACGCACCGTGATTATATGTATGTTAAGTTGACCTGATTAAAAAGTTTCGTTTTAAGTCTGGCCTTCGTCTGAATAAAGCCAAATGCATTCTGAGGAAGGAGGAGATCGAATTCTTTGGACATCGTTTGTCCTCAGCTAGAGTCCAACCTGCTCCAGCAAAGATAGAAGCCATAAAGAAACTCCTGCCAGTGCCTCCAAGAAACATCACAGAACTGAGGTCTATGATTGGGATGACTAATTATCTCACCAAGTTCTGCCCAGGTCTTGCATCCACAATGAAGCCACTCTATGAGCTTCTTTGCTCTGACCGAGTTTGGATGTGGGGACCAGCTCAGCAGAAGGCATTCGAGCAGGTCAAGCAGCTGGTCAGCTCAGCGCCTGTGTTGGCCTTCTATGATGTCAACAAAGAAACTGTTGTCTCTGCAGACGCCAGTTCCTATGGCTTAAAAGCCATGATATCTCAAGTACAAGAAGATGGTTGCAGTCAACCAGTGGCATTTGCATCAAGAACGCTAACAGATGCCGAGAGACATTATGCTCAAATAGAGAAAGGAGTGCCTTGCATCTGTTTGGGCATGTGAGAAATCTTCTCACTACCTCAAAGGCCTGGACCGATTTATCTTGCAGACGGATCACAAGCCGCTGGTTCCTCTCCTGATGTCGAAGGACATTGATCAAGTACCGCCTAGATGCCAGCGACTCATATGGATGATGAGATTCAACCCTGCTGCTGAGCATGTGCCAGGAAAGGATTTAGTGATTTTTGACCTCTTGTCACGTCATCCTACTCGTCACGACCCCGAAATTGAACTCCAATGTATCGAGGTCGAATCCTTCGTATCGGCTGTGGTTGCAGATGTGTTCTCTACCAAGAGACTGAAAGAACTGATACAAGCTACCGCCTCTGATAAAGATCTTCAGGAGGTCATGAAACTCCTCTACAGTGAATGGCCTCGAGATGCATCACAGGTTCCACAGCACATCAAAGGATTCCATGAATACCGTGACAGACTGAAAGTGGTCGAGGGTCTCTTTGTCCTCGATAACCGCGTCTATGTCCCCCAAGAGTTGATGGCCTTCATCTTTCAACGGCTCCATGATGAACGCCCACCCGATTCTGCAAATAGGACACGCGTAGATACGTGTCCTAGTGTGCAGTAGGACACGGATACAAGCGGGCTGGGGTAATCTCCCCTATACCCCAGGGTATAAGGAGTCGAGTAGGACGCGCTTATAATGTGACCTACTCATTTGAAGCCTGGGAATGAGTAGGACACGTTCTAATCGTGTCCTACTGCGATCTGCGTTTTCGAAACTGGAGAATGGATATAATTCGTTGGATACGTTCTAAATAGGTCTTGGCGCGTCCCATATTGCCCGATGCCTCTTCGAACCCTAATTAATAATTATTATCAATTGTGGAAATTACCCCAGCCAGCTTGTATCCGTGTCCTACTGCACAGTAGGACACGTATCTACGCGTGTCCTATTTGCAGAATCGGTTGGGACGCCCAGGAATTGAAAAAAAAACAGAGCCTGGGCAAAGTCATCCGTGTTCTGGAGTGGGATTAATGCTGACATACAAGCAATGGTGAACCAGTGCAAACACTGTTGCAAGCACAGAAGAACTCCCAACCGTGAGCCGCTGATCACTACTCCATTGCCCGAACGCCCGTGGCAACGCATTGCTGCAGACTTCTGTGAAAGCGCAGGAAAGAATTACCTTGTCGTCACGGACTACTATTCGCGCTTCATTGAACTTACCCACATGAGCAGTACCTCAGCTGCGGCAACTGAGAAAGTGCTCATGAACTTACACGCTCGATATGGGATTCCGGAGGTGATTGTCACCGACAATGGGCCACAATTCTCTTCGGAAGAATTCAAGATTTTCAACGAGAAGTATGACATCCAGCATGTCACCTCAAGCCCTCTCTATCCGCAGTCCAACGGGGAAGCAGAAAGTGGATTGAAGGTGGCCAAATCTATTTTGTGCCAGGATGACGCCGCCCTAGCGCTCCTCACCTACCGCAGTACACCACTGACATTCCTTGGATTCAGTCCTGCTCAACTCCTCATGGGGAGGCAGATTCGCAATACACTGCCAACCCTCGCGGAAAATCTCAAACCCGCATGGCCAGCTGATGACATCGTCTGTAGCCGTGAAAAGGAGAGGAAGGCTAAGTGACTATTACGACAAAAGGCATGGTGATGTGCCTTTGCCTGAGCTCAAAAATGGCCAACGCGTCTTCGTGCCTGGTCGCAAAGAATCGGGTGTTGTCATTGGTGCTAATGAAACACCTAGATCGATTATGGTTCAGGTTGGCAACCGAGTCATCAGAAGAAACCGCCATGATCTCCGCGTTCTGCCGACTGCGCTCAACCCCCCAGTCTCTCAACTGGACTGGGCTAGTCCTGCACTGAAATTTTGAAGCAGTTGGTGTTTATTCCATCTCATGGCATGGAGCTGATGACATTGACACCTTTCTTTCATTGATCCATCTCATATTAGTGAAATTATAGGCTTCGAGTTGCCACGGACCATGGTGGGTATAGGAGAAAAGCTAAAAACTGGACTGGGCTAGTCCTGCACTGAAATTTTGAAGCAGTTGGTATTCATTCCATCTCATGGCATGGAGCTGATGACATTGACATCTTTCTTTCATTGATCCATCTCATATTAGTGAAATTATAGGCTTCAAGTTGCTACGGACCATGGTAGGTAAAGGAGAAAAGCTAAGAACTGGACTGGGCTGGTTTTTCACTGGAATTTTGAAGCAGTTGGTGTTTATTCCATCTCATGGCATGGAGCTGATGACATTGACACCTTTCTTTCATTGATCCATCTCATATTAGGGAAATTATAGGCTTCGAGTTGCCAAGGACCATGGTGGGTATAGGAGAAAAGCTAAGAATCTGGACTGGGCTAGTCCTGCACTGAAATTTTGAACCAGTTGGTATTCATTCCATTTCATGGCATGGAACTGATGACATTGTCACCTTTCTTTCGTTGATCCATCTTATATTAGTGAAATTATAGGCTTCGAGTTACCACGGACCATGGTGGGTATAGGAGAAAAGCTAAGAACTGGACTGGGCTAGTCCTGCACTGAAATTTTGAAGCAGTTGGTATTCATTCCATCTCATGGCATAGAACTGATGACATTGTCACCTTTCTTTCATTGATCCATCTCATATTAGTGAAATTATAGGCTTCGAGTTGCCACGGACCATGGTGGTATAGGAGAAAAGTTAAAAACTTGACTGGGCTAGTAATGCACTGAAATTTTGAAGCAGTTGGTATTCATTACATCTCATGGCATGGAACTGATGACCTTGACACTGTTCTTTTCTTGATCCATCTCATATTAGTGAAATTATAGGCTTCGAGTTGCCACGGACCATGGTGGGTATAGGAGAAAAAACTAAGAACTGGACTGAGCTGGTTTTTACTGGAATGTTGAAGCAGTTGGTGTTTATTCCATCTCATGGCATGGAGCTGATGACATTGACACTTTTCTTTCATTGATCCATCTCATAATTACTCTATCTCTAGTTAAAAAAAAATAATATAAGAATTGTTTTTTTTTTTCACCCCTAGTTTTTTATTATTCGATTTATTTCTTTGAAATTATCATGAACTGTTTCTTCAAATGTTAAACTTTTTATTTGCAACCTTTTTGACAAATATTTGGTTGATTAAATCGGTAATTAATGACCATGATCGAAAACGCAAGAGATATATCCTAAATATCATAACGCATTTTCGGAAAACGCAAGATGGTCATAACGTTTGTTCAAAATCGATAGTAGAATAGCCTTTCTCCTTCATGACCTTCTGATTCATAACGCACCGTTATTATATGTATGTCAAGTTGACCTGATTAATCCGTTCTTCGTTGCGTCTCACTTTAATGAGAACTAATGACCTGACGATAGAAGCTCGAAACACAGCTGGTTTAACACAAAGGATTGTATATGGTTATGATATTATTAGGTTTAGACAACGCGGCGCCAGTGAATCGGCGTTGAAAGCTGATGTATGAAAACGACATAGCTTTGAAATCCAAAGGCTGTCTATTGCCCTGCGGAGAGTTATCAAAGATAAGCTACGCTACAGTAAGTAAAATACCCTGGGGGAAGCATATGTCAAATTTCCTACCATCTTTTAACCACACATTTCTTGATTCATCACACCGCACTATTTAGTGACTCAATATTACCGTCAAAATACTGTTTAACTTAATTTGTGACTGAGTGAATATTACTGGCGAAATTCATAGGTATTTCTTATCGATAGTTCGTGTCATTTAAGTAAACAAATAAAGCTAAATCTCGAATAAAGTATTCAAATAAAGCTAATCTTCTCGAAAGATTACAGTACTTTTTCGTCTTGTCACATAGTACACCTGATATCCTTTCCCAGCTGTTTGATCCAGATTGAATTATCCTATATAATTTTTCTTTGCATCTATTCCTCCATCTGTTTGCCGCAGGCTTCCAATCGAGGTAGGCCTACTCAGTCACTTCGGGTACTGGCTGGTCTTGCATTCGCACCGATGCATTTGACTCTCCCTTGAGACACAGGCACTCTGTCTTTGATCTTGATATCCTCATTTCCCTCTTCGTCAGCACATGTCATGATCTGCTTTATTTCTGAACGGGAACACCAATTGCATTATCCTCGATCGAGCATCATGCTCCGTGAGTCCACATGGGGCTTGAGACATAAACTGAAAAAGACAAAATATTCAGATTAGAGAAATTCGAACATGATGGTTGAGAACTCAATACGTGAAAAGCTACGGGTAGTGTTTAGCGCAATTAATGTCATATAAGCGTTATATGCAGCAAGCATTTATAATTAACACATTCACCGCCAAAGACGGTGATCACCGTCTTTTCACGCCCAACGCTTGAGTCGTTGACACAGCAGTCACTAATAATTATTGGTTTTGTAACATCGCTTCGATAAACACAAACAAACGCAGCGAAGCGAAGGAGTTTTCTGTCACAGGGGTTACGTTTATTTCAAAGCCAGCTAAGTAGTGAATGAGGATAATTGGCTCTTCTGTCAATACACGTGTTATATAGTCTTTCACATCATTGTAATGTGAACACGACAACCATCATCATGGTAATTTAAACAGCTAGCGTCACCATCATTTTGTGGAAATCCAGAAGCATCAGATTAATAACGTAAGCATTAATTCCGGGTTTTCTTACAAACGCATTCAACAGACCACACACCTGCATGCACTCAATCAGTCACACGTACATCATTAAGTTCTCATTGACCCTGCATTTAACTGACCCCACGGCCAAAGTTTAAGTTTAATCAGGAATATTATGTTACACCAGACACGGTCACAAGAAGTTCAACATCCACGGAATATAGCACCGGACAGGGAAGCAATTAAGGTAGTCTGGGAAAAAGCGTCAGATGCGAAGGACCCTCCACCGTTCTCTCGGTAGCATAAATGACTCGCTGTACTCAGAATAAATCATTGACAGTGGACAGGTGCCTCCCTCATCCTTTCGGCAGGGCACTGGTTCATATACCCGTGATTAGGCAAGAGCTCCTAACGCATTAGAAGACAGCCAGGGGCTGAGATCTTACAATTTGGTTCCAACGTTTTACCACAAACTTATAACATAACGCCTAAGATTTCGAATCCCGCTATTCCGACATCTGTGCGCGCACGCAACGCAGCGTAAACGACGTCCAATTGCGAGCTCATAAATATTCATGAGCTAAGCGTGACGTCACTGGGGGCAGCAGAAATATTTTCTCGCAGCGAGCAGCATATAGGGATTTACATGTTGAGTGATCTGCGCGACGGCAGTTCTCTTTACATATTGCCGTATATATGGACGCCTATACAGAAAACGAGAGTGAGGATGAACTCGAATATGGTTGCACGGATCATCTGGGGATCGAACCATACATGTTTGAACCTGATGTCAGTGACATCGTGCCCCCTAGTACGTCATCGCTAAATGTCAACTCCTCCGCGATAATGTTTGGAGCTCCTTTTAAAGGGAGGGAGAACTGGTTAAAAATGGACTTTGAGTCGTTATTTGATGCACCAAAAATGATTCCTATGCCTGGCCCACACAAGGAATATCATCCCTAACGATTTCGCGGGAGATATATTGCTAATTAGGCGTGACGTCAGTCGCTGTGATGAAACACCGAGTTCCCCATCTTTTACAATGGGCCTCGTCATATCAGCGTGTCCTGCGACTAAACCCCTGGATATTTGTTTATTTTCTTTTCGGAAATAGATAGAATAATCATTTTGCCACCAGTCAGGCGCGAATAAAAATATTTTTCGCTATTTTTCTTATTTTAACAAGCGATTTTCTAGGACACCTACCATGTTTCTCATCCTGAAACAGTAAAAAGGTCAGCCAGAGTGCACCACGCATGCGCTTTTGTTTCGTAAACAACAAAGATGTCCTTTTATGGCGAACATGATCTGCTCTGATTGGCTGAAATCGATAGGTTGACGAGGGGAACGGGACCAATCACGGCAAGACTTCAGCTGACGTTTGCCTCCTAATGGAAGTCATTCTCCCATAGGCGGAATGCTAACCCCGATATTCGGAATGGATTATTTCCTTACGCTTGCATCCAGGCATGGTGTTTTGGGCACGAAATGCTATCAATCCTTGTAAACGGCTTGCGAGCACAAATTCTGCCAAGACCGGCACGCATAATCGTAGCCATTGGCATTCTCACATGCGCAAGAATCTGAAAGAATAATTCAGATCAATTTCCACTCAAGTGTGAAAGGAACGATCGAGTGGCAATACTCACTCTGGCATTCGTCGCCATGGAAGCCCTGATAGCAAGTGCAACCGCACTTGTTGGAGTCGAAGTAGCCATGACCTTTGCATGAGCTCTGGTAATTGCAATCTTTTGATAGGTGGTTATAATCATTATGCAATAGCCCAAAATGAATGACAATACTCACAACATCCATAATCCATGCCAACATTGCAAGGGGCTGTGAAGTTATGTAATCTCATTCAGAATTAGAATTATTCTAAGATAAACTAACTACAAAGTACGTCTTCGCACTTGGTGCCTTGCCCTGGAACCCACGGGCACTTGGAGTATGTCTGTCCCTTGATATACGGCTGCACACCGCGATAGTTACCTCTGTGTATTATGTATACATTATATGGATACAATTGTTTATATATCTCACTTACGGTGGAGCGTAGTTACAGACATACATGAGGGCATTTCTCCATATTTGACCGTACACATTAACTGAGGGGCATTGGGCCACTCCGCATCCCAATTCACGCGAATCAGCCCACACGACCTGAATAATTAGTCATGAGATTGCAGGCGAAATCATGAACTGAATTAATCATCTACCTGCATGGGTGTAATGACTGCACATTACGTTCGGAGGACAGTAGGTATTGTCAAAATTGTAGTCTGATTTCTCGTCGAACCAACTTTGGATAACGGCCTTGGAAACAAGGTCAGGGTAATTGTTATATCCAGTTGCCAGGTACATGTTCTGCCGAGACCTTTTCCATCACACCTGTCGAAACACATTGTTCATTCAGAGGCAATTTGTAAGATATCGAGGAAGTATACATTTCGGTAAGCCCGTGATCCCAGATGCACTTACCAGCTCACTCCTGCGCTCTATCTGCTAAGTCCTTGTTGTACGACTAAGAAAGTACTAATTACACAATCATAAAGATTGAGTGGGATCTTATAACACTGACCATTTTCAGCATGTTTGCCGCTCCCTCTTGGCCCCGCAGAGTGTTATGGGCATGCAACGAGTCCGATTTCTCTTCTTGGGTCAACACACTGGGATGGCGGCAGGTCGACTTCTTGTCCTTCATGTGATCATTCACAATATTTATGTGTTTTCCGTCGGAACACATATTAGGCAACACTTAGCCAATTTCATTGCTTCGGTATTCCGTTGAACAAAGTTTGGTACTGGATTTTTTTGAATTTGCTCATGTCTGTCAATTAGTAAGTTCCACTTTTTAATGATGCAAGTTATTTCGAATTTACACTGAAAGTTCGAAGGTCAAAGGGTAAAGGTCAAGGTCGCAGTGATTTTTCAAAGTTGAAAACTCGATCGCCACTAACTCATTGACTAGTAATGCTATTGACTTGTAACTGGCATCAAATGATTCAGTGCTGCAATATGTAAAATAAAGCTCGGAAATATGTCTGCTCCTAGATGCACCGTTCTTGCGTAATCTTGCATAATAGCAATTATGACTTTTTTATAACTTTTTTCTGAGTTGCATACAACGTGTGCTGTCGAGTCTTAGAAAAAATGTGATTATTCAGAATATTTATGTGTTTTCCGTCGGAACACATATTAGGCAACACTTAGCCAATTTCATTGCTTCGGTATTCCGTTGAACAAAGTTTGGTACTGGATTTTTTTGAATTTGCTCATGTCTGTCAATTAGTAAGTTCCACTTATTAATCAAGCCAGTTATTTCGAATTTACACTGAAAGTTCGAAGGTCAAAGGGTAAAGGTCAAGGTCGCAGTGATTTTTCAAAGTTGAAAACGCGATCGCTAAAAACTCATTGACTAGTAATGCTAACGACTTGTAACTGGCATCAAATGATTCAGTGCTGCAATATGTAAAATAAAGCTCGGAAATATGTCTGCTCCTAGATGCACCGTTCTTGCGTAATCTTGCATAATAGCAATTATGACTTTTTCAAATGCAAATATCTCGATTGTTAAGCGGGTTGTGGCATTGAAATTTGCAGAGTATATTGCTAATATAGCCATCTTTTGAAATTATACGTTTAAATGAGGTTGCACCAA
>KB293735.1:31380-41380 GCA_000328365.1 Capitella teleta | reverse complement strand
GAATATTTAGTGAACGGCTCTGACTTTGTATCGTCAGTTTAGACGAAGTGGAAATATCACGTAGTAATCAGAACATTGGTGCATTGTTGGCCAAAGTCGCATTTGTGCAGCTAACTCTTTGATCATTATTAGAATGAATGTTCGTTATACTGAAAATGCACATTCATCTTCATTGCAGTGGGCACACGTACGCGTAATGAGTGCAGCACATACTATGTAATTTATATGAATGAAACTCATAGAAAGCATAGCTATGATGATACTCAAAGTATGCGTGCCAAGAATCATAACGAATCGTGATCCACCGAGTATAATTATTCCGCCATCAGCTTTTTTAGAAATAATCCTCTCAGCCAATCAGGAAAGAGCTTACATCACAGGAATTCAGTGTCAGCAATAAATTGTTCTATTACTCAGCATGGATGCTGAGACTTCTCAGCATCCGTGTTACTTCTCTCATTATTTGTATGATTTCCTTGCAATTTTTTCAACTCCGCACAAAGAAACTTATGACTGAACAATACAGGATTGGCTTCGTTTTTCTCAAAGAAACTGAGAATGACGTGGGTCGGTCTGTGCGAAATGCTATCAAACCGGCAAAAAATCACTCAATCATTATCATAATTTTACAGGAAACTTATATTGTTTGCTTGAAAACATGTGCGTAAGAATCGGACCACTTTTGCCCATTTCGCTTTCCCCTCGAGGCACATTACTTCTGGGCCCTCCCTCGTACGTGGCAGTCGTAATGGTTGCATCGTTAGCGATTCTGATTATCAGTCATCGTGTTTTTATGCAGATGACTTTGTTATATTGAGCCCTTCAGAAAATGGTCTGCAATATGCTAAGACAACTGTATGCATCATTTTTAAACCTTGAATCTCCACTTTTATGAGACATTGTAAAATTTCCCTCGGTGGTGACGTTTAAGTGTTACACCATCATGCCTTGGAGTTATTAGTTCAAAGATCTGTTTGGATGATATTGATCTTTCAAGGTTATTAAAGTATTTTGTATACGGAGCAATTATTTACTGAGATAATTATTATATCGCTTGCACAACAGCTGTTAATTGCTCACGTTTTACAATTTTCTGTGGCAGCATAATTATTATATTATTCTGGCCACTGTTGGTCAACTCCATTTATTTGTTTATTTGTTTAATATCGTGTATATTGTTGTTTGTTGTTGTTTTGTTATTGTTGTTGTTGTTGTTTTGTTGTTGTTTTGTTGTTGTTTTGTTTTGATGTGATGTTTCGTTTATTTTATTAAAATATTGTTCTATTCATATATCATTAGCATGTTTATAGACTTATGTCTGCAATAAACTATCATTGCAATGCCATATACTTTGGTGCAAAAGAAACGAGTACATGGACATGGTGTGTCGTATGTAATAAGTTAATCCATTTGCATGTGTTTTTAGTGTGTCAGTTAAAAGACTGGGTATTATCAAACCATGAAATTTCGAAAATTCGATTTTCACCCTTTGTCAATTCCATCTGTTTTCTTAGAAATTTCAATAATTTATTACACGTGAAATCGCGTATAAAACATTGCATACCCCTTATATTAGCCTTATCTTAGCCTTTTGCGTGCACCTCAGTACAGATGGCATTCGCTTTCTTCTGTAGTTTTTCCTGTGCTGCCATTGTGTCTGGGGAATTCTGCAGCAGGTCTTCGGGGGAACAATTTGTGTGTCAGTAACAGGTTGACAGTTGACATGTTTCTGACTTCAGTGACCGTTATTTCACGCGTCAGGCTCCTCATTTCCTGAAAGCTTTCTCCAACATGCCTCTTAATTAGAATTCCGCTTCCACCTCTCAAATTTCTTGGAGATCCGGCCATTAAATCCGGATTAAAACCCAACAGTAGTTTTCTTTTGGCATATGGGGCAATTTGGATCCATGCAATTCTACATCCAGCCAGAGTGAGATAACCTTATAATTTATTCAACCCTGAAGGGACCCATGATAGTGATGCATATGACGTTGATGGTTCAACCCCAGAAACACGGATTCATTCAGCTGAATTACGTATTTCGTTATAGCGTGATGAAGGTGGTCGCTATGAATCGCTGAGTGCGACTAACCTTGTGTCGGTCTATATCTACCTCTATATATACCGTTCTGAGGCGCTGGTCAATCTAATTAAATTAGTATAGAAGGTTGCTCCGTCCATGCTATATCACTTTATTTCGGTTTCAATTCATATGGGAATTATCATATCATTATCATACTATCAAAATGATGTATCGTACGAAGCAGTTCATATATGCCTGATGCTTTGGAATTAATGCGTGGTATTCAAGTCTTTAAAGGCATTTATATTTAAGGCAGTAACACGAGTTACGTAATTTCTGATTTGCTAATCCCATTGATCGTTGCACCAATGACATCATTTGTGGACTGAGGTGACCGGTACCTGAACCTCTGACGCCGACTACAGGTGCAATTTACAATACACATGCAAGGATTGGTTGATACGGAGTGAGTGAGTGATGGGGTTTTACGGCTCCACCCAATCCGATCGGATGATACGGGCGGATTGGTTGATACAATATATTGAATCGACTATTACAACGAAATTAAAAGTTCTAAGTTCAATCCTGAAATCGTTAGTAGCTGGCTCAAGCGACAGAATTATAATTGCTCCACAGAGTGGTCGTTATAGACACATTATGTACGCTTGCAGATGTTGGTAAATATTGTGAACATTTTTACTGTCAATTCTTATCTAAGCCTCACCAACTCACCCCACCTAACCATCCTTTAAATCCTGCTCGCTCTTTTTCTCCTTCACAGAGCCGGAAAAACCCCCGTTACTTTGGCCATTATTTAGCCGTAGTGGGAATTGGTGGCCGCGGGTAATGGCCATAAATGATAGATAACAGCCGCCTCCGTGTCTCCAGAGCGGATCAAGAAATTATTCGATGACACAAGTCCACGATATATGAGACTCTCATGTCCCAAATACCTTAATGATTTCAGGAAGTCCGCGCAGAGAGATGATAATTGACATGTCGCACCTTCATTTACAGAGCAAATTTCTGGGTAAATGGAATGCAGGTGTCAAATGGCGAATTATGTCTTTAGGTGTGCCATAATTTTACACAGTGAATGCATTTGATGCATAAGCAACCTGATTGTACTTTGTAACATTATTTTAAATTATGCATTGTTGATTATGCAACAACACGTGCACCAATCACTTGAATATAATGAAGCCACATGCTATCATCCATAATATTTATGCTAATATATTCAGTTCACAGCAAAGGGAGACATACCCAGTATGATCACCAGCCTGCAGTATAAAGGTGCACCTCGCCATCACACTGGCGAAGCAGCCCTCATCCTTATCAACTGCGACCTTTCCCAAACGCGACACGTGTTCGCCTAGCAGCAACAGTGGCTCATTAGAGGAGCTCTCTGCCCTGCCTTTTAAGGAGTTAGGGAAGAGCTGCAAGAGGCAGAAGGTTGCTTGTCGCTTGCTCAGGCATCTATCCGGCCGACGAATATTAGATTCTGGTTCCATTCCTTGCTGAATTTGGCAGAGGCAACTTGTTCCCATGCCAGACAAAGCCGGGGTCACGAGAGACTCGCAATATTCCATTGTGTTGCGTTGTCAGTGCGTCGAAAGGATTCAACTCAAGAAGGCGTGAATTCCTATGCATAAAGGGTTGTGATGCTTTGAAGGAGTAACATTATTACAGGTAAGGAGGTAGTAACCATATATGTATTAGTGATGTTGGACTAATTAAAAATATTATTAAAACATTGTTGATAATAGTTCTTTTTGTATCATGTAATGGGAGATCGTCACGTTTACAGCAGCTTTCATATCAGTACTGATTGCGTAGGTCAACTTCGTTCATAGCAACTAGGATCTTTCCCTGCAGAGATATTATTTATTTAAAAATTTAATGAAGTAGCTATACATGTACACTAGAAAAAAAAAAGCTTCACTATATGAATATAATACTTTATTAGAGTAATCTATTTCAGTTACAATAATTGAGATTTGGATTAAAGCGCCAGAGCAAGCCGAACGCTCTAGGTTTCGCATGATCGGAGCTCGTCGGGGATTTCCGGTGATAAACGGATAAACGGAGCACGGGGACTCCGTACACAGTTGCTGTAAACAGAGTCAATCGAACAAAACGTGTGAATGTTTTTTTGTTAATTCTGTGCTGTTTTGCTTCAACAATAACATGCAATTATCAATTTTCTATCCAGGTGTCCAGAGACAGCAATAATGTCGATTGAGTGGGGGGAAAATCCAGGTGCCCTCGCGCGACTGGTGGAACCCTCTCAGAACCAGAGCGACGCTTTGCAGCTTCGCTTAGGTGGAAACCTTGACAATGTTCCTCAGCAGAGTGTGGTCGGTGCCGTGGCTTTTGCCAGCGTGTTCGTTGCTGTGCTGCTCAGCGTTGCCTGCATCATGATCAGGAAATTACGTAAGCCAGATGATGAAGATGATGAGGAGGATGAGGAGGACAGTCAACCAATCAACAGTGTGTCCAAATCCGATGGTCACTCAGTCGGGGTGTCCATCCCTTTGCTGACCGCTAGGATTTGAGTAATTCGCTTCAGTTGCTTCGTATAATTGTCAAGCGTAGGATTTGTTTGGAAATAAAAGTACACTTTGTGATACTTATACTTAATCATCTAATAATTTTGATACAAACTAATTATAAATTATACACCACGATGTTCCTGTGGACCAATGATATAGGTACTCTGTTTGCACCTGCAATGACGTACACGAAATACTAGATTAATGACTCTCATTGACTCGTACACCTGACGTAGCTATCACCAAACGATACACGGTGACACAGAAAGTAATTACGTACTATGCCTCCCAAATTGTCTTAGGTATTCGTTTACTCCGTTCCTCAACATTACAGAACTGTCTTGGAACTCAGACAAATTAACATTCCATTTTTAAGCTCACTTTCCTGAATGTTGGATGTTTTCATAGGCAATTCGAGTGAAAATCATCAACCACACGGCAATCGTACCGCGATATTTTGCGATGTTTGTCTTCCTTGTGTACCGTCCATCCACACGCAGACATTGTTTTTACGTCTACACAATGTTTATTCACTTTAATATTTCTGTTTGGACATAATGAGACTAATGCTTTGAAGAATATAGTGATATACAATTAAAAGTAATTTGTCGGTTAAATCGGCTTGAGACTAATATCTCCTCGGGATATTAAATCTGATACAACCATATCCTAGAAAACATTTATCAAAACAGCGAAACTTCAAGACTCACATAAGGCTTGACCTATATGTATGATCATATCATCATAAAGGTTAAATCTATTTCCCTTTCGTCATAATTCATCGTTCTAATGTATACCTTGTTTTATTTGCATGATACTTTCAAAGTCCATTAGTCATCCGTGTGGCACGAAGGAGGGTTTGTGTGTAGCGGCAATACCTTCATTCGCAGCATCATTGCATTTATTGTCGTTACCCCTTCCAACGGCAACAAATACAATGGCATCATGTCTGGCCCATTGGAGCGCTCAAGTTGAGTTGTGTTACCTCAGTGTTCCCAGCATGTGTTACTAGAAGAAAGTCGTAAGTAGTTCATTAATCTTAATTTAAGTGTAACTTAATTGTACTACCAGCATTCAATCGATATGTCATGCATTATGAGTGCTGAACTTTTTTACTTGATGACAGATGACTCGAATCATATCAAGTGCGTCATGCAAATATCATCCGGGCATGGTTTATTGCTAAATGTTCCTGGACCAATATATAAGCTAGGATATAAGGTTCGTTATTTGAAAGAAATATATATATTATTCATCATGCTTTGTGGAATATACTAGTATTATGTGCATTGCCTGTATGTGCACGTTGATTCGACTAAATGAATGATTCGATTATTATATGTAATACAAACTACTGATTGATCATATGAAATAATTAGCATTATTCATGGTGAACGTTATCTAATACGGAGTATTGGTTAGTTTGATATTACAGGGTTAGCATTACTATATGCAGTTATAACCGTTGAATCAATATTCGCTATTGATTAATCCAGTGTTAGCACTAAAAATTGCACCGTAGCAATACATGGACAGATTGGTCAGAATCACTGCAAAAGAGATCCTGTCTGTCAGGGTAGGATTGGCGTATCTCCCCATTACACCGAATGTCAGCGCAAGGAAGATCCGCGCACATTTTTTTTGCTTAATGGGAATGAGAGGAAGCCTCCAGACGCACTGAGATCCCCAGAACTGTGATTGATAGGGAAGAACATTGTGAAGCAAAACATAAACGACATGGCGCATCATATTGAAGGATCCGTCAAGTTGCTTTGTAGATATATATCAATTATTCCGAGCAGAAAATTACTCCAGTCAGTCACCTGCAAAAGATGGATGACTGAAGAAGGACCACGAGATTGTGCAAAGCATGATCAATGGGTAGATATGGTGAACATGAGCCTCGAAAGCAACGGTATTTCTTCATATCGATTGGTTTGAATGACCCAATCTGCGACTCAGATTGATATTTGCATGCTAACGCTTGAGGACATTGCCTTCTTCCTAAAATCAGTGAGGGTTACGAAATGCTCACAGGGCAAACTATTCTCAGTTCATAGTTATCCTTTGTGACATTGTCTGCCTCCAGGTCCTCAAATTCTAACGAACATTGGAAGTCCCGACGGGCAGTGGATGAAGTGTCCCGTATTTAGTTTGGCTGGAAATATTGTAGGTCCGAGGCTGACACTGGTATGTGTTATATTATTAAAGCATGGGTGCTATTGCATAACTCTCCTCGGACATTGGTCATTGATTCAGAACTCAATAATTGATTATATTGGCCATTGGTAACGAGTCTGTAATTCAGATCAATGATTTGTCAGAAGCCTATAAAGGAACAAGGTAATTGGTACTATAATTAACCGACTCTTATATTAGCTTATGGTAAACAAATTTGATTCTCAATGGGATGGCCAATCCGTACCCATCCACCCTTTGGTTAAAGACAACCCACGTTTTAACTGATTACGATATTTTATTACGGAGTTATTTCTTGTATTATAAATCTCACTTTTGCCTCATCGTAATGACGTCACAAAAAGAAGCTCTTTGTACTAAAGGAAGACACAGGTTTGATTGGATAATATCCGATCTTTGCACACAGCTCGCAGTTTTTTTTTTTTTTTTTTTTTTTTTTTTTGTGCCAGTAAGACACGTCTACGCCTTCTTTGAAGCACAGTGTATTTCTGGGGGCGCAAAAAACAATGGCTCCTATGGGGTTTTTCTTTTCCATCCCGTTTTCAGCCGGAACATAATGTGTTTTTTTTTTTTGCAAGGCGAGGTGAGGCAAGATTATAATAGCAGGAAATCGGTCTATGTGTTTTGCTCTCCTTTTAATATCGATGCTTGCTTTCTTCCCAATTGCAGCGTAACCACGATTCACCACAATACACTTTATTTTGTCCTTCATGACCACACGCATTAAACTCACTCAATGAAAGATGATTATCACACTGCATTTTGCTTAAACAATAAATTATTTATAGCTAATGTTGCGGTTAGATATCATAAGATAGTTGGACAATTATAGAAATAGCAGACATTAAACAAAAGTTGCTCAAAAGTTAAACGTTGTTTATTTTAACAAACAATTACTATTACTTTTTTTTTGATTAGTTTGATTTACATTTCACATTCAATTAATTGTTTGATGTTACGCAATTTATTATCATGCAGTATCAATTTGCAATCTGAGCAAGAATTATATATAGATGATTGATGGTTTATGACATTATGAGAAATATAAAATCCTAGTTGTCAATGGGGCAACACCAACAACTATTCATGCATGTATTAGTAATCTGACGATGATGCTTACTTCAATAAAACCTCGTGACAGCTTTGAATCAAAACAGTTTTCCTCCAAATTTCCTTGATTTTACGTTCTCGTTTGAGTTCACCAAGTGAAGCCATCTTAATTATCACATGCAGGCATATATTGATAATAATATTTATCCTATTGGATTACTTAGTGTGTATCGGTCACGATCAATAACTAAGTACCCGTTATAGCTGAAATTAATAGGTTTACATAACGATAAATTATTGCAGTAACGAGGTAACCTTATACTAGATAATCTATCTAGAAAATCGATGTTCATGCAACATGAATTTGTGCATTATAGCATGTCTGAATGTCATTCAGGTCACATTAAACATTCAATGCTTATTGCTGGGAGTTTTGGCTGGACTTGTCACATAACATTTGGCATGTTGGTTATCAAAGGATTCTTGCTTTGGGTCTATCTTGTTTGTGTCAATTGTGTACTAACACAGCAAGATGTTGAAGATATACTGCAAGAACATAACAACTACCGGCGGGCTGAGGGTGCTAATGGAATGCTAAAAATGGTGAGATATTTGCCGTCGCAAAATTTTTATGTGATCCATGGCGTCTCTGCGGTTAATAAGCAGTGTATTTCTGCGAAAACAGTCGGATAACTTGTTTCTTTGGGGATTTACCGCCAAGGTTCAGTCATTTGCGTACAGTAAGCTTGATTCATCACTTGAAAAATGGTGTGCCTGCTTGCGGTTCATTCGGAAGCGAGCAACAGTGCTTGATTATTGCACTAGATATACTATGTGTCATATAATTGGCACCTTCTTTGTGGGACACTGCTCTTGAGACAGCTTCTCTTTATTTGCATGGTGAGTGCACCTATCCTATTTAATATTCAATTATTATACATACATGTGTATCAAGGGCTCAGTGGTGTTATTATATAATCTTTGATTAATAAAAATGCACACTTTAAGTGGCGTTCTCGATTAAATGCTCTTTAGCTTTGCACTGACAAACCTATCTGTCAGCCGTGGTAAATAATTGTCCGTAGAATGAAGATGAATCAGCATTTTCAGTATAACGAACATTCATTCTAATAATGATCAAAGAGTTAGCTGCACAAATGCGACTTTGGCCAACAATGCACCAATGTTCTGATTACTACGTGATATTTCCACTTCGTCTAAACTGACGATACAAAGTCGGAGCCGTTCACTAAATATTCTATCCGAACTTGTAAGCACGACTTTTGCTTACGGCACTAATAATGCTGAACCCTTGCCTGAGCACATAGTTCAGTTTGATCACCTGAATATTCCGTCTCGTTTATCGCATTTAGGTGTCACTGCCAATTATCGCTCAGTTCCATCTCCATCCACTGGAAGAAGCACTAGGCTTAGAGTACATCACTTAATCAACAGTTGGGTTTTTTACTTGGAAGAATCCGGTGCATGATAGGAATGCGACTTGCCATCGAGACGAACAATTCGGATATCAAATGCTATCTGTGTCAAGCGCATGACGTATCAACCTGGGGCCGATTCCAGAAAGAAGCATCAGTGTCCTAACAGTGCAGCCGCTAAGTAAGCTCAACTCATTCCAGAAAGAAACCTAAGTGATGTGGGAGTATGGTAACTAAAGTCAAATATCTGCTGTGCTTAAGTATGTGAGTGTCAAAATGGCGAACGAAAATCTTCACACACTGCCTACTTTCACTTACAAATTTTGCGTTTTAGTGTTACTTTTCGGATATCATGCAAAACAAATATCCTAAATGGTAAGTGTTCAGTGAAATGCGCCACAGCATGACACTTTTGTCTCAAAAAGTATGAGAGTATTCATGAAAACATCGATAATTGTTTTGACAACTTGGTGGCGCGGATACTCTTAGTTTCCATGAAAACAGGCGGCAACACCGCTCGAGTGCCTAGTACAGACCATTACAACTAACTGCCTCTCGACAAAGGCAAGCATTGTTCAGCTTAATTTGCATTGATGCATATCACACTGCCGCAGTTAAACCATCGCCTATTATGGCAATCATACAATGTCTACTCATGACGTTTTGCACACGAAATATGTCGTGTTTGAGAAGTATATAAAATAATAATAATTTTTTTTTTCGTTTCTATTCTATTA
>KB293728.1:10441-20787 GCA_000328365.1 Capitella teleta | reverse complement strand
CAAATTTATTCCTCTCTGGTAAAATATCGATGAAATGGAAAATAAATTTAATACAGATCTTGTAGCTCTGACTAAATACTTAAAATGCAATCGACTTTCTCTCAATGTTTCCAAAACACGCGATGTTGTTTACTCTGAATAATTCTCTTCGTGATTCTTCTCTCTCCTTGTCCATCGATGGTTCTATTATTGATACAGTTAAATGCATAAACTTTCTTGGAGTAAAAATAAATAACAAGCTGAACTTCTCTGAGCACATCACTCACACCTGTAACAAAGTCTCAAAATCAATAGGAATCATTCGCAAAATATCAAAAACAGTAAACAGACCGACTTTACTCATGCTTTACAACAGTCTCATACTGCCTTACCTGACTTACTGCAATATGATTTGGGGAAAATCTGCTAATATACATATAAATCGACTTTTTATCTTACAGAAGAAAGCCCTCCGTCTAATCAACAAGGCTCCACTTTTAACCCACACTGCACCACTGTTTCATGAATGTTCCGTATTAAATATTCACGATTTGTATATTTATCGAAGCACTATTTTATTTTCAAATTATCACACCATATGCTGCCTACTCCTGTTTCTAAATTTTTTAATCTCACTCCATTGGTTCATGGTCTGAACACAAGACGTCAACTAAATTATAAAGTTATTGTACCTTTTTGCCGGACTTCTCTTGGACAAAAATTTAAATTTAAATTGCTAAATTATATAATAATATCCTACAACCTTTGTCACTTTTAAATTTAGACTCATTAGAAAAATTCAAAAAATCCATTCATTGCATTTTAGTAGCTAAGTATTTATAATTATGTTTTTTTCCATTTATATATATATGCATATATATATTTGTTTATTTGTTTTTTGTTGTTTTTTTTTGTTGTTTTTTTTTTTCGTTTTTAAATTTTTTTGTCGCTCTCTCTTTGTGCAAGACTCGTTATAACTATTATTTTCTCTCTTCCTTTTCTCTGTACTTTTCATGTGGCGCAAAAGCGATCACGCTTCTGCCACTACGTTATTTTTGCACCTTTTATGTTGTGATTGAATAAAATTATTATTATTATTATTATTATTATTATTATAAACACACGAGGTTCTAGAGACTGAAAAACTACTGCTACTACTGAAAAATCACTCAGTCACTTCAAGATGGTGAATACGTACCAAGCTACACATTGTCCTGGCAGGACAATGCAATCCCTGTAAGGCTGCCAGATAACCTGCATAGGTTCAATTGGGTTGTTCAAAAGGTTATCGGCTGAGTTCTCGATCTAAGGCTGTAAGACCAGCCAGAATATCAGGTGGATGAAGTGAATGTTTACTTTTTTTACATGAACTCATGTAATAATCATAATATGCTTACGTAACCCACCGTCCTATGGGAATTTAACATGGGGAGAAGACTACCTTGCAAGATCACCCTACATGTTATGGCGAATGAAGAATCCAATAGAGATTGCGACACTGACTGGTTTATTGCATGAAAATGTGTCTTTATAAATGGTGTGGAGTTAAAATGGTGTGGAGAGTTAATCAAAATGACATGAAATGACACGAGTTATGAACGAAATGATTGAATACAGAGTTATTCAGATGTGTTACATGGATATGAGGTACCGGATACTTATCAGGTATCGAGGGGACATTCAGGCGTCTATAGTCTCCACAAAGACCCCATCCTTTTCCTTGAGGCGCCATATGCAGCGGAGAGGACCATTGACCTCGACTCTTCCGGATAATGCCCATTTCTTGCATGGTTAAGAATTCATTCTTGGCTATGGCCAATTTCTCTGGGTTGAGACGGCAAAGGCGAAAAACAACAAGAGGGCCTTCAGCTGGTATCCTATGGTAGATCCTGTGTGCAGGACAAGAAGCGTGGAAAGTTGGCTCAGTTATCTCTGGATAAGATTTCAGAAGTTGCAGGTAAGGGTTGTCTGTCACCAGAGCAAATGAAAACAGAGGGCAGGACACTGATGAAAGCTGGCCATAAACTGAGGCAAATGTGTTTGCATCAATCAGACGATTGCCACAAAGATCAACAAGTAGTTGATGTCTGCGAATGAAGTCTGCTTCCAACAGAGGTTTGCTTACATCAGCAAGAATGAAAGGCGAAGTATAACGATGTCCAGCGAACTGCAAGGTTTTGGTAATGACACCAAAAGTGCAAATTGCAGAGTTGTTTGCTGTTCTCAATGCAGAATGAGTTTGCTGGTTGTGCTTGGTTGTTGGTTGGTCAGTTTGAGCTACAAAAAACACTGACACTTGAGCACCAGTGTCCACAATATAACTGTCACCAGATAGTTCATCATTCAGAAGCAGACGTTTAGCTGGGTTGGGAGCCACAGCATCTATTGACGTTGAGACCCCCTCCTGGCGTTTCCCTGGTTTTTGGCGCCAGGAGCAAGGAGACTGACAGCGGCGAGCGAGCTCTCCGAATTGGCGATGAAAGTAGCAGATCCGATCCTTGTTTTGGCGTGAAACAGAAACAGCACAGACAGAACGACTCTGTGACTCATCTGAATGGACACTTGCAATTTCCATATCACGGTTAGACACATAAACCATGATATTTTCAGTTTCCTGCGCTGGTTCATAGAGGTCATCTTTTTTTGATGAAGCAAGCTGTCGCTGCACGTGTACAGGTAGAGCGCGTACAAACAACCGTCTAAGCAAGTAGTGGCTGGCATCTTCATTGCCATTGATGTGTAGCATCTCGTCAGCAAGCTGTGTGGGCGTGCGATCACCAAGACTGTTCATCGATAAAAGTAGATCAGCACGTTGTGATTTCGTCAATGAATATCTCGACAGAAGAAACTCCTTGAGTCCTTTGTACTTTTCCGATGACTGTGGATTATCGATGATGCTTGAGGCACGTTCTGCGACGTCAACATTCAGAGCAGAGACAATATGCCAGTATTTCGTGTCGTCTTCAGTATTTTTCCTGAGGTTGAATTGTGCTTCAGCTTGCGAAAACCAAGACTCAATTCTATGAGTCCACACCGTAACAGATACGGCGTCGAGAGACATGATGAAGTTGCAGTCAGTGGAGCGCGTTGTAGTGTAGCGTTGTACAAGCGTCGGGGTCACCAGTATGGCGAATGAAGAATCCAATAGAGATTGAGACACTGGCTGGTTTATTGCATGAAAATGTGTCCTTATAAATGGTGTGGAGAGTTAATCAAGATGACATGAAATGACTTGAGTTATGAACGAAATGATTGAATACAGAGTTATTCAGATGTGCTACAATGTAATAATTGGTGATGGGAGGGGTGCCCAGGTGCAAGGTGAATCGAGTAGATGGTTCCTTTTCTGCAAAGACTCATGTAATCTGCCAAATCTGGCAATATAAAACATGCAAGTTCTTATCAACAGGATGCAAAGCGCAGATAGAACTTCCGAATCTGTACCGTTTGTCGAGTCACATGGTTAAATTTTTTAATGGAATTATATACAATTTAATGTGTTATTAAGGTGTGTAACAATACAAATACACATTTTTTAACATAATAATTCAATTATGATTCAAGTATGACTGCCCTATAATACTTTATTCGCTCATTTCTCTCAAAGCTGCTTGACGAGAGTGCGTCCAATTTGAATTTGTAAGTTTTACAGTGCGCACTGTGGATGGTTATATATATTACATCTATAGGACGCCCTGTGCATAAGGACATGCTTCGTTTTCGGCAGGCAGTGATGAAGAATGTGAGATATTAGTTGGAATGGTACATGATCGCCTCCCACGAGAGTACGCCCATCAACCAATAAAGATTGTTGAATCTGAAACGTCAGATGAAAATCATTCAACGACAGCTTCTGAGGAGGAATCAACCGCTGAAGAGGCGACCGAAAATCGCCTCGCTTCGGTAAACACTTGGTGTCGTTGTGGAATGTGTGAATCGGAAACGCTTGGAGATGAAAAAGAGGCTATCTACTGCTCGGAAGTAACAAATTGCCTGAAAATGATCGCAGCTGGTGAGTAAACATTCTTCTTTGATTGAAGTTGTTGAACTGCTGGATATCAATATGCCAATCCAGGTTAATGCAATCCACAATAGAACGAATTTCTTCTTATGGGAATTTTTGTTGACATAAGGCAGAGCAATTGCAATGACTCTTTCAATACTAATAGCCATGATATTAACAAAAGCCGACAGTATTGATACACAAACGGCCAAGAGGAATATTAAACATGCATACTTATTGGAAATTATGAATAATTTCCCAGCTGGGATGTATGTTATCGACACATAATACCACGAAAACAAAGCTGTTAGCAAATCTTCGGGTCTTCATCTGCTTGAACGTCTGCTTCCTCTGCAGACTCCTGGCTGCTTGGCTCTGGCGTTGAAGGGGAGTAAAGCTCTACTTCCTCAGCCGACAAACTTGAGTGGCATACAATATGTTTTAAAAAGACGATATTTGACCTCAATATCAACACAAGGAAATAATGTACATAAAGAATTACAATGCATGACCATTTCACGAATACATTTTTTAACTCTAATACAATCAGAATTGATTCCAACTGAATTACCAAGGTGGATGGCATTATCTGCCGAGTGGACAATCGCCCCCATGCATGAAATTGTAATAGGTTTGTGCCCTTGTTTATTAAAAGCGACAAGTTGACTTTTCGCACCATTAAATTTAATATCTAAATCCCTTGCCACGGTGTTGACCTCTTGCAACATAACTTGAAGAGCATGTTTTGTGGGAGCAAGCAAAGTGAGGTCATCAGCATAACTTATAGCACCGCTGTAATGACCGTTTAAATGACAACCGAGTCGTTTTTCTTTCAATTTTTTACATATCGACATAAACATTAAAAAGGGTCGGTGAAAGCACTCCCCCCTGCTTGACTCCGTTAGTGATTTCAAATGGTTCTGATGTATGGTCGCACCATTTAACGCGTACTTTCTGCTGAGTATGAGAATAAGCAAGAAATCTACAGATCAACGGGCACATACCCTTGGCACTCAGGGCACGGAATAGCTTGACGTAGTTAACCCTATCGAAAGCTTGGGAAGCGTCCAATAGCATAATATATATTTCACCTCCATTAGAAGTATAATATTTTGACACTTCATCAATAACGAGAGTACATTGCACTGTCGAATGAGATTGCTTAAAACCAAATTGAAAGTCATTACTGTACAGCGAATCACTGAATCTGTTCATGATAATTATATCGAGAATTTTATCTAAAATACTACTAAGGGTAATACCACGGTAATTAGAACTGCTATTAATAGACTTTCTACCGTTCTTCACAATAAGTGATAAGTTCCCAACCAGAAAGAATCAGGAGCAAAGCCATGGTTGATCATCGCAGTAAAGAGTTGTGCTAATTTTCTGAATAAGAGGGGTGTGCCATTAATCAGGTGGTCAGATCGCTGGTTTTGACCATCAGATTTGCCTGTTTTTAAACCACTCACAGCCTTTTTAACATCAGCGGTGGAAATATACAAATATGAGGCCGTTGAATCATGAAGTAAATCACGATTTATATTATCAAGGTATCTGATCATGTCTGACGAATCAAAAGTGACGCTATTATAAAGCGCACTATATTTGTCCGTAAAGACTTTACATATCTCAGCACGTGTATTAAAATCATCGACTGTTGAAGCCACTGGTTTTCGAGAGTCTTTGATCCGTTTCACCTCACGCCAGAATTGATTGTAGTCAAGATCGGTCATAGAATTAGCAAGTGAAGTATCGCGCAGTATTTGCTCTTGCTTCTTTATAAAACGTACAGCATTGTAATAGCGTGCTCTAGTCATTTTCCGCATATCATACAATGGACCATGGTCAGGTCTGCCTCTTTCTTTCCATGCGCGATGCCATTTAAGCGCTTCAACTCGAACGGGTTTTACATAGCTTGACCAACCAGGCCTTGCCCCAGATCCCTGAACAGCAGTGGGCCTACCATAATATCATCATGAAACTTAGAAATACTTTGTTGGTGAGCAGTACAAATTACATCAAAACAATCAGCGGTACAACTGGGTAAGTAAACGTCAGCCAACATTTCATTCAGCGTGGTTTTATACCTTGCAATCTCAATACTACTGGCTGAATGCCACGCAATTCGAGTGTGTACATTATTAACTTGTTCATTAGGAGTAACATTAGCACTGAGAGAAGTACACAGCAGCTTTTCATTCAAACATTTTGTCATTTAATATGAACCGGTCAAGGCTGCCATACACTGGATATATGCTCAAAATTGATGCTTGATGACATTTTGGAATCTCCATACTCTCATGTAAATGTATGTGAAGTTTCATCTTCATTGAATACCATTTAATATAGTTTCTAGGCATATGCGAGTACACAATTGAGCCAATACAGGGTAAATTTATGAATGAAAAAATTTTCCAAATATTTTTTGTATGGGATATCTCCCCTCAATTGTTGATTGTTCCATGTATATACACTTCTAACTGAGTGATATACCAAGTTACAGCAAGTTCTGACTAGGTACAGGGTGTATCAGAGCTAAAAATGGTACTCAGCGGCATTTCGATTCAAACATTTTGTCATTTAATATGAACCGGTCAAGGCTGCCATACACTGGATATATGCTCAAAATTGATGCTTGATGACATTTTGGAATCTCCATACTCTCATGTAAATGTATGTGAAGTTTCATCTTCATTGAATACCATTTATATAGTTTCTAGGCATATGCGAGTACACAATTGAGCCAATACAGGATAAATTGATGAATGGAAAAATTTTCCAAATATTTTTTTTTATGTGATATCTCCCCCCAATTGTTGATTGTTGATTTTAAATCCACATTACTACTGACCTTCCGCAATGAAAAATTTCAATTCAATTCAAGATTGGCGGCGTTTGAAAAGCTTTGTTTTTCTCTTTGCGATTGCTTCAATTGTTTTGACCATCTCCGCAGCATTGGTTGTACACACGTGGGCATCGGACATGACTACTGATATCCTTCATTGATGCTTCGCTATTTGGATAATAGGGCATTATGCATTGTGCCTCTCATCACATCTCGTATCTATCTCTGGGCAAATTCAATGTCATCTCCAAGTCTGATAAGGGTCCACTTCCACTTTCGAAACAAAGATTTAAAAATAGCGAAAATTAGAGGGACCATTCATTATTTGAGACACGACCTCACGTGGCAAGATTTTCTAGGTCGCGCATGTTGATTGGTCAGCCTCCATGTGGGAATAACTACATGCAAGGCGCAAATTACCTATGTAGTTATAGCTACAAGAACAAGTGGAGGATGGGCTGTTATCTGCAAACTCGCCTCGCCGCTCGTTGAAGCGAATAAGTGTGAAGCCATAATGGAATAAAAAGATTTATTTGGAAGAAAAGTTTCAAGAAATAGTGAATTTGTTTGAAATATATATTTTTTATTCGACAAATAATATTCACTAATACATATAGCATATTTTATACATGTATTAGAGAATATTCAAAGGACATTAACACGAAATCAAGCAATCAAAAAATAGTAATGAATCTATTAATATAATAACAGAAAGATATTATAGAATTATTTGCCAATAATTCTAATAATAATTATGCTCTTATAATCTTATAATTATAAGTTTTTATCTTTTCAATATACGTCTCATAGTATTTCTATTATTAATGCAAATAATTTTTATTAGGTATTAATATTATCGTTTTTATTATTATATAATTTTTATTAGATATTAATATTATCGTTTTTATTATTATATAATTTGTATTTTTATGTGTATTATTATTTTGACACTTGGCATAAATAAAAAGCAACTCTATTTTAACACGCTAATATCTGAGATGATATAGAGGACTTTCGATTCCACAGTATACTGTTGATGCACAAACACGAACAACGATGCACGAACTTCCTTTTACGTGACAATTTATAAACCATTCCTAAATGTGTGAGTACCGCGATGCCATTATGTCGCATAACCTGTGCAACGCATTTATGATTACTGCGTGGTAGGAGCGTCTAAAACGGAATACAGAAACTACACACAAGTGTGACATTCCAAACTAAACATTAAACAGGTCTCACAATTTTGCTCTCAGTTAATTTAAGCTCGTCAACTAAATATTTTCTTGAAAGCTTTCCTGAAATGTGAATTTCTGTTCGCGTAGATGAATGGATTCAGCAATCCATTCACATTCAATAAAACCTTTGTAAACTCGTGAAATATGACAAGATTTGTTTTTGCTCCATATTGCATTGGATGGAACAGACTGTAGCATGTTACGCTCAGGAAAGGCAGCCAACACACGTAGAACACGCCAACGACCACGAGCAACATGATGGTGATTCTGCGTTTTTTTCGTTTGTAGAGGTCATTTTGTACTGGATTTGATTTTTGTGTAGTCTTTGGAGTAGAACCCACCTGACCAGTGATCTTTGCTGGTGGGGCAACGTTAGACTGTTTCAGTAATCGTCGCAAAACACACACTCCGAGTGTTGCATTCAACAAAGCTGTCATAACAAGAACGAAAAACATGGTGTACAGGACACAGTGGAGAAGGTACCATTTCTCAAATACAAAGTACGCATTGCAAGGCGTTCCTTGTTTCCACTGATTTGCACCAAAAATTGAAAAACTGCTGGATATCAATATGCCAATCCAGGTTAATGTAATCCACAATAGAACGAATTTCTTCTTATGGGAATTTTTGTTGACATAAGGCAGAGCAATTGCAATGACTCTTGCAATACCGATTGCCATGATATTAACAAAAGCAGACAGAGTTGATACACAAACAGCCAAGAGGAATATTAAACATGCATACTTATTGGAAATTATGAATAATTTCCCAGCTGGGATGTATGTTATCGACACATAATACCACGAAAACAAAGCTGTTAGCAAATCTGCAATGCTCTGGTTGCAAATCAAACAGTTTGTAGAGTTTTGAAGATTCTTGAACCTGAAGAAAATTGTGATGATGAGGGTGTTGCCTATAACTGACCCAGTGAGGACGACGATGAACAAGATGACAGCAGCAATTTCCCATAATTCCATGGCTTCGTTCTTGTTGGGGGCTTCACTATGAGACAGCAATGTCTCATAGGTCGTAACCTCGATGAAGGAGATGAATTCTGACATCTCACAGCTTTGGAACAAACCATCAGAAAATGAAAAAAAAAAATAATTGAAGCGAAATAGAAACGAAGCGTGGAAAAGCTTACGCGGTTTAGACCGGTGGATGAATCACTCTCTATAATAATGGAGGTTTTCTTGTAATCCGTGATGGTCCAAATGGTCTTAACCAGATCAGGGATGGTGTATCTGATCTCCTGGAAGAGAAACTCTGTTCTGTCGATTGGACAGACATTTGGCAAATATCATTTACCGTAGATGTGCATAACAGGTTTAGAGAATAAGCGATTGAATCACTTGCAATTCGACGTTTAAACTCAGAAATTTTCTCATGATTTTGGAGCTCTCTCGACTGTGCCTCGACGGTTGTTTTGGTTCAACAATCACTTGGACTATCTATCTGAGTGTGGCCATTTCCTGCTCGTGAATAATCCCTTAATCATTTTTTTTTTTTTTTTTTTTTTTTTTTTTTTTTTTTACTCTGAATAATAATAATAATAATAATAATTTTATTCAATCACAACATAAAAGGTGCAAAAATAAACGTAGTGGCAGAAGCGTGATCGCTTTTGCGCCACATGAAAATACATAGAAAAGAAGAGAGAAAATAATAGTTTTAACGAGTCTTGCACAAAGAGAGAGCGACAAAAATTTTAAAGACGAGAAAAAAAAAAAAAACAAAAAAAACAAAAAACAAATAAACAAATATATATATGCATATTTATATAAATGGAAAAGAACATAATTATAAATACTTAGCTACTAAAATGCAATGAATGGATTTTTTAAATTTTTCTAATGAGTCTAAATTTAAAAGTGACAAAGGTTGTAGGATATTATTATATAATTTAGCAATATTAAAATTTAAAGATTTTTGTCCAAGAGAAGTCCGGCAAAAAGGTACAATAACTTTATAATTTAGTTGACGTCTTGTGTTCCGACCATGAACCAATGGAGTGAGATTAAAAAATTTAGAAACAGGAGTAGGCAGCATATGGTGTGATAATTTGAAAATAAAGATAGTGCTTCGATAAATATACAAATCGTGAATATTTAATACGGAACATTCATGAAACAGTGGTGCAGTGTGGGTTAAAGGTGGAGCCTTGTTGATTAGACGGAGGGCTTTCTTCTGTAAGATAAAAAGTCGATTTATATGTATATTAGCAGATTTTCCCCAAATCATATTGCAGTAAGTCAGGTAAGGCAGTATGAGACTGTTG
>KB293724.1:2726-17983 GCA_000328365.1 Capitella teleta | reverse complement strand
TCTTTATCCTGCTTGCAACCATATAGACAGTAGTACACAGTACTCGGTCTTGTTACGCAGTTGGGCAGCACTGAAGAGTCACCCAAGAGCTATAATTATAACGAAACTTTTAATTAGAGGGAAAATTTCTCACAATCGAAGTTGTACAATAATAATAATTATACACAGAAGAGATATTTACGTCGAAAAATTAGAAGTGAGAGTAGTGCAGACATCAGTGGTCTAAATGAGAAAAAAACTTCGTTGTTCATCATGCAGGGGAATATTGCAGAGCCTACTATTACAAATTTCGTTGAACTTAGTGACACAAAACTGGGCATCGATGGACGTGGTTGAACTTGACCAATCACGTGATGAGTTTTGAGTGGTCAGCTGCCTGAAAAGGCGTTAGTTAGTGGAGCTTATTAGCATATATACTTGTATAACCCAGTTGTACTGCTGCAATCGAATGTATATTCTATGATCGGCTTCGACGAATATTTACTGCTCGAAACTTCAATAATCCGTCAGCTGTAACCTTCCTCCTAAAACCCTTCATTGCTTGTATCTCCTAAGAACCAGATTAACATTTGTGTTGGTTTGAACTCGATGCACCAGACGGAGCCCGGTCGCATAATTTTAATTTCCTTGCTAGATTATGAACGTCTGCTTGAAAAAACAGACACCCCGCGGCTCATTCGCAAATAACCTCGAAATGAATGACATGATTCGTCCACGTGGTATTAGTATGACCTAAGAGTGCGTTGGAGGCATTCGCAGGTGCAGCACAGAGAGAAAAGCTACCTGTAATTTTCTCGCGGATTAGACGAATTGCACGTCAAGGCTCTGTTTAGTGGATTAGTTAGTTGATATATTATCGTTTTTACAATCACAGATTGTCATAAATGCTTTTCATGCTCACCGCAATGATGACTCGTAAACTTGATTCATTGACTTGGCTTGTCTTGAAGATATTGTGTTGAAGGAACAGTGCATGGTACTAAGATCCTAAAAAGACAAACAGTCGTTGGATAACGGATATCAGCACATCACGGCATACAATCATGTCATAGTTTCGGAACTCTTCACGTGCTTTTGTTTTGTAATTACGTCAATTGCGTGTCTAAAAATATTATTGTAGTGACTCCACCTCTGCATTTATCCATAAGGTGTATATGTCGACCTAGAACTGGCAGCCCAATTTCAGACCAAATTTGATTGTGAACACATTCCCTTTCGATGGGCATTGCACTTATTGACCCATAATGATATGTGTACGACAATACCAGGGATTATTTACAAGTCAACTTTCCTCAACATTATCCCACATGGGATGAAAGATCATGGTATGTATAGTAAAAGCTTGATTGGTGAAGGATTTTCGTTGAATTGCTATCTTACCTGCTCCTTGTGCACCATGTATTGGATACTACACCCCTACAATCAAATTATTGCATATACGACCACTCCAATTTGTTCACTGACCCAAAAATATGGCTTTAGACCCAACATATTAGTCTCTATGACGTAAAAGAGCCAAGTTATGAACGATTTTAGCGATTGCTCAGTGCCGCAGCGGTCAAGACAAAAAATATGACCTTCACAAAAGTCAAACTTGAGTAAACTGTCTTTCTACTTCTTAAGCAGCATAATCATCATACATACTCATTTACGGTCGTTGTTGGTCATTCATTTGTGTAAAATATTTGCCATTCTTTTATTACTTAACTAATTATTTAATTAATCAAACATTAATTAATGGGACTTTAATTAGGACTGCATTTCAGTTTAAAGAGTCATCAGTGACCCTGTCTAGTCTCTCTTTATTGACTTATGTAGCCTTAAATATGAAAAAAAATACGATATTGTAAATTTATTTTGATATTGTCAATACGATATTGTATAATATACGATATTGTCAATTATAGGGTTACGTATGTACAAATAATTTATTTAATTAATGAACAATTTTTAATTATTTTATTACTTTTTTAATTGTGATATAAATGGGGATCACTCTGGTGAAAATATTATTCATATAACTACAATTTTAGCAGATTTATAGACTCAATCTTAACACATTTAGAAATACGTAATAATTATTGTCTTTCTTTGGACACACTCCTACCATGTTCAAAAGGTGTTTTCTATCCATAAGCTACCACTTTGATACTCCTATCACGCTAAAACGTTAACTAGGGATGTTGAATAATTAACAAATCACTGTCTCGTTTTGCCCGAAACCTGGTACCTTTTTTTTCGTCCAGCCGAATATTGAAGATGACGTCGGACTAATTCATAGGAGTTCATAGTGGCTTAATTTACCTTGAAACCCGTTAAAAAAATAAATAAATAGAAAGGTAAAACGAATAGAATCGCGAGGTTCCTTGTTGTTGCCCGATGACAGAACAAGAGAGAATGTCCTAATTATGGAGTTTGAATGTCGAGTCAGAAAGCATGTTCCAAGGTCCAATCGACACAGGTCCAATCGACCTGTGTAGGTGAAAGTGATTGCATATTATTTCTATTGTACTTGAGGACAAGTGTGCCATTTATGCAGAACACGGGGAAAACTCAGAGGCGTTTGTAATGTCCGTTATAGATTTAATAATAATCCTAAAGCTGAAAAGAAACACAATTATTAATTCACAGCAATACAAATGAAAAACGTAACACACAAACTCACAACACCAAACCGCAGTGAACTTCACCGAATGCTCCTAAGCGAACTTCTGGCCATGAACTCTTTGCGGCTCTATCAGAAGCCCTGAGCATCCGGAGCCGTTCAACTGCGCTTACAAAAACAAAATGAAACAAAACGAAACGAAAACCACTCATGGCACATGACTGTAATCATCTCAGAATAAAATCATGTAAGTGTTCTTCAATAAAGTCCATCGGCACCAAGATTTAGACTTTGAATAACAAATCGAACATTGCTTTTCGAGACGCAGCAATTCTGCCTTTCTACACAAGTAAACGTAAACCCTAACGCTATTTTTAATAAAAACTATAAATAAAAACTTGACGCATTTCGTTGTTCTTGATCAGAATCTGCTTCACTTTGGAATGCAAATCATCAAAGCGAGAAAATACCGAGTAAAGATAAAAATTCGGATAAAAATTGGTTAATTATTAATCAATAAAGCTCCTTCGGCATCCATGTTGATACTGAGAGGTCGATGTCTGATCAATGAATACTTCCATTGTTCAACCGAGACGTGGCAAACGTAAAAGTTGACACGGTTTAGAATTCTGAGAACGCCCGAGTTGAGAATTCGTTTTTTTTTTTTTTTTTTTTTTTTTTTTTTTTTTAATATTCCTGCTGTACGGGTGGTTAAGAGGGTCGGTGGCGTCCACAAAGCATTGACATTCTTTTTGTAATTGTCTTCAATTAATTGTTTTCGTCGCCTTACTCGGAGCGGACACATGGTTCAGTAACGCGGTTAGAGAAGGCGCTCGTGTCCTATACTACATTACTAATACACTTATGCTGCACACCGTCGCCCCGTTAAATGGATAAAAGTGCGCGTTTGCCTATGGCGTATAGGTTGTAAACGATAGAACATAACAATATCCTAGAGAGTAATTTACGGGAAGCTGTGTTACAGTGACAAGGAGATGCGATATGGATTACATCACCAGACAAGCCACACGCACGCTCTGTGATTCGATGAGAGTCCGTTGGTGGCATCCGGAAAACCACACTGCATTGCGTATTATGCTGCTTTAAACGTAATGCTTTCCTTTTATTTATGGTATATTTAAATTACTTTTAGGTAAAATCAAAGTACTTTCAGGTATATTGTAAGTACTTTCATGTATATTAAAGTACTTTCATGTATATTAAATTACTTTCATATATATATATATTAAAGTATTTTGAGGTATATTTAAAGTACTTTCAGGTATATTTAAAGTACTTTCAGGTATATTCATGAAAAGCCCTCAGCTTCTGCTACGCACAGATCAGTGAAAGTGGCGCTTTATCATCGGAGTTATTTTGCAATTAGCAGCAGAGGAGTCGAGGCAGATGCACTGCTGAATTGATTTGGAAGTTTCTTTTGCGTGGAAATGTCAGCGAGATGTCTCTTTGGTGTGAGTTAATAAAATGCTAACAATCTTCAAATCAGCAAACTTGTATAATTTACAATGAATGAATCACTCAGTGAGATCAGAGAGTCAAAAAAATAATGAATGCAGAGTTGGCCATAATTGGATTAATGAGAATATTCAGGGACTCGGGGCTAATAGAGGCGACCAATGATATATTGTAGCAAATGAACGAATAGATGGATCATCCGTTCAGACGAGATGATAATTAGCATGTTACTATTTTGGCTTGAATTGGTGTCAACCTCTGAAGTAGCCAGGAACAAATGCGGATGGTTGGCGTAAAGCGATTTCAGCTGAACCTCATCTTGAGTATGGATCATCTTGGTGACATCTTGACTACAGAAAAGTGTCAGTAAATGCACGTTCCCATTAGGAAAATTACTCCCATGGTTCACTTGGGACTCATTTTTTATATGCAGAGGCAAGAGTCTCGGTGAGAACGAATGCGCAAATGATGCAATCAGAAATGATGAATCCATTAATTGAAATGCCCAGAGGGACCCTGGGTATCTGGGTGCATATATGGCCGTTGCACACCACGTGATTGTGCTTCTTCCAATTTAGATAATGGAACGGAAGGAAGCCATCAAATTGGATGCAACTTGAGGCTTCAGCAATAATTCATATTAGCCATGATAAATATGATCTCATATTTCGATTTAATGGAACACACACATAACTTAAGACACCTTCAAGAAGTTATATGTATGCACGAATCGTGCATCGGATAATCGAATACCGGATATCCGACAGTTAATATTCAATATTTTTCTGATAATTTTCGGATATCGATGAAAAGAGGCATTTCTTCAATCGGAAACTCATTATTTATTGTGTAGTCTAACTCATGTGAATCCTTATGAACATTGCATTGCCTGAATAGACGTGTCAAGTATCTCCATTGTAACAACTTCAATACAATATACGCAACAGTAATTATAGAAATATTATAGGCCCGCATAAAAAGATGGTTGCTTGGGTGAGAGTCTAACATTACAAGTTTATAACCAATCATTGCTCAGCATGAATTGCTCACCAATCATTGCATGAATAGACGTGTCAAGTATCTCCATTGTAACAACTTCAATACAATATACGCAACAGCAATTATAGAAATATTATAGGCCCGCATAAAAAGATGGTTGCTTGGGTGAGAGTCTAACATTACAAGCCCCCAACACAATTACACCAATTTACACAAATTTACACCAATCAACACCAATTTAGCCCCCAACACAGAGCTGGATTTCGTGAACGCTGAAGTCTTATACCGTTTTTATTTTGATTTACTCGAATGAAGCAATACATGACATCTGTCAAATTCGGATAAATCATTATACACGGTAGTATATGGTTTTGATCTCTGTTAATCCTATAAAATCGACAAATATACGGCATTTGTCAGACTCTCGACTTGATGACTTTTGACCTTTTGAGTGAAGCTGACATGACAAGATTATATTTATCACGATGTTCATCCCCCACTTCGTACATTTATTGCAGATTTTCACAACATATAAATGAAAGCCTAAAGTTTTTCTGACATTTGGTATTAACACCAAATTCTACGCATAATTGCCGAATGATAATCGAGGCGACGCCATCGTGCAGACGATCTTTGCGCTATTCTTCCGCATGGCTTATTTTAACGCATATGTGATCATAACGTCCAATGAGCGGAGGCGTTATAAAACTGCATTTTAAAACTTTATTATTAGGTGATTGGCGAGAGTTATCTATGCTATTTGTTTATTTATACGCGTTATTTAAGCACGAATAAATCACGCAAATACACACAGCTGATTGGCTGGCAGACTCAGTGAGTGGTATAATTGTCAATGAACTTTTGAATCACCCAGTATAATATTACGTTTAACATCAAGATTATTGGCATTTCATAGAAAAAGTGTGGGTAAATCGAATTCCTCAACAAGCTTGTTGCTAAGGCATCCAATCAGAAGTCTATATCCACTATTTTGGTGGAATGTGGGATTTTTTTTTGATTTTTTTTTTTGATTTTTTTTTTTTTTGCCATCTCCAGCGTGCCTAGTTCGGTCTTGAACGCACTCAGTTGATCCCCAGCAGATCGCAAATTAGAAGCAAAATAAACCGGATTATAAAACCCCGACGTGATGTTTTTAACTCTTTGGCCTTCTTAGGTCAGAAATACATTTCACTAACGATTTAGAATTTGGCCATAGGTTGTCACACATATTTATGCGAATGAAATGAAGTCTGCGGTTGCTCTTCACGTTCCCAACCGGATTGTAGCACGTGTCATTTTTAAACCCATTCAAATAAATTAACCAGAAACGAGGCTCCAGTGTCACGTGTCAAGGGGTTGCGTGACGTCACATCACAGTCACCGGACATCGGCTTAATGCGTTTCCTGTCTTATATTCAGACGCGTTGGAGAATATATCCTTCGATGGTATTTCTCAGCCACAAAGTGAAGTGCCGCTGGGATATAAGACATCGCGAAAAGGGAAGGCAGACTTTGAAAACTCAGATAGGCGATAACAAGACTAATGACAGAAGTTGACTGCGTGCTGTTCCGCATCTGGAACGCACTCAGGTTCAACTGACACTTTCGAGTGATTGTTATCAGAATCGATGAGTCAATGCTTTAATCAACAGTGCATGAGTTATCGTAGGTTTGAGTACTGTAATTGGCGGTTCTGATTGGCTGAGAGCTGGTTAATGTTAGGAGGCAATCGATCTAAATTATGATTGAAACTGACCACGCACGAGCCGAAAGGGTAGGGCAGGAGAGTCAGCGGAAGAACGGAGATCGCCAGCCTCAAAGGTGAAAATAGAGAGAGTCAGATTGCTGCGCTGGGCAGTTATATGGGAAGTAAGTGGGGTGTTACACATGCTTAAAGGGAGGGAGAACTGGTTGAAAATGGACTTTGAGTCGTTATTTGATGCACCAAAAATGATTCCTATGCCTGGCCCACACAAGGAATATCATCGCTAACGATTTCGCGGGAGATATAATGCTAATTAGGCGTGACGTCAGTCGCTGTGATGAAACACCGAGTTGCCCATCTTTTACAATGGGCCTCGTCATATCAGCGTGTCCTGCGACTAAACCCCTTGATATTTTTTTATTTTCTTTTCGGAAATAGATAGAATAATCATTTTGCCACCAGTCAGGCGCAAACAAAAAATATTTTTCGCTATTTTTCTTAATTTAACAAGCGATTTTCTAGGACACCTACCACGTTTCTCATCCTGAAACAGTAAAAAGGTCAGCCAGAGTGCACCACGCATGCGCTTTCGTTTCGTAAACTACAAACATGTCCTTTTATGGCGAAGATGCTCTGCTCTGATTGGCTGAAATCGATAGCTTCACGAGGGGAACGGGACCAATCAGCCATCAGCCAAACCAAGCCATCAGCTGACGTTTGCCTCCTATACTTCGCAATGGAAGCCATTCTCCCATAGGCGCAATGCTAACCCCGATATTCGGAATGCACTATTTCCTTACGCTTGCATCCATGCATGGTGTTCTTGGCACGGAATGCTATCAATTGGTGCTATGAGTCAATAGAACATCACTTAAAATTTAGTTCCCCATCCCTTTAAAGTAACGACGCCCTATCTGGAAGATGCCGCAGGGCTTGATTCCATTGGCTCATTCGCATACGCCCCTACAACACAGGCAGACGGGAAGGAGAACCTCATGTCGACGTAATTCTATTCATCAACTAATCCACAGATTAGCACGAGAAATTATGCTACACTTGAGAGGCAGGGCTTTTTATAATTATGATAATGCCTTATTACTATACTATAGAAAGAGATTTGTATGTTGATAAACGCAATATATATCACTCGAACCTCAGCCTGTCTTAGCAGAATACCTTCAACACTCCCGTCGACAGTCGTGTGTATCGCAGAATTTTTAAATCTGGATACTTATATAACCCGGTATGCAGAATAATGGTAATAATGACATGTAACAAATATGGCGTTACAGGCCTACCGTGAATGCAAGCAAATATATAAATACTGTTACTCTTCATTTAATTCATTGCTTTTAAAAACACAAACTTCACCTCAGTACACATAGATAGTCCACAACCCTGTTCCTTTGAATATTAGTTTGTCCTTACGATTGTTATGTATAAGCACTCTACATTTTGGAATTGTTTGTGTGACTTTTAATAATCCCATCTGTTCATTCAACGACATGTTGTTGCCGTGGTAACTAGTCACGCGTTTGTTTTTGAGTGACATTCTGGATATATGGGTGTCAGAATCTCAGTAAAACTAGCATACTATATATCATAAAATTACGCTTGGTTTTCTAAGAAAACCTTCTGACGGTTGCGTCTAGGAGTCAGGTGTCCATTAGGTAACCACCGGATATAAAGGGTGATTCATAAGTCGATCAACATTGTAATGTTTATGGGGAACTTTATATGTTGCGTAACGTGCTACAAGAGTCCTCTTTTATCTTAGGCCACGCAATGTAGCTCAAGATAGTTTCCATTCATAGTTAAGGTAGCTTCTATCTACAGTACATCTAGCTACAGTAGCATAGCTAGACTAACATGTCTTACATGTATAGTTGGCTTCCGTCCCCAAATAATCTTAACTTTGAGTCAAAGACAAAACGACGCTGCGTCTTAAACGCTGCCCTACTTATCCATCTTAATCATCGGAATCATTCTTAATTCTGACTCACACTCTTAGAGCGGTATTTATCATACTTAATTTCCCTTGAATAACCAAATAGTTATAACCGATGTTTATGTGATATTTGAACCTTATTACCAAAGTAAACATTGACTCAACGGTTGCTCAATATTTTCTATAGGAGAACCACCTGCCTCACGGCATCATTTTAAGTCAGCTATAGCAGTATGCCTCTCATAGCTTCAGCGCTGCTTAATGCTGTTCAATTTGGTACAATTTGCACATCTGAAGTGAGCAGACGTGTTTGCATTGACATTTGTTGGCATGGTATTGAAACGGCTCAACTCATCTTATCTCATTCCATGGTGATCATCTCATTGGCTTTTGCCTCAATTCATTGCTCGAACCCTCTTATATGAGAAATCTTTTCATTGTAATGAACCAGGTCAAAACGAATCTTTTATAGTGTGCCTTACGTCGTTTTAGTTTGTTAATGAATTTTTCATTTGGCGCAATCTATTGATATAAAACATGGGTTATTTACCATTAGCAATTACGAGTACGACAGCATGAAAAATCGTTATTGGGGAAGTCCTAATCGCACTTAAGACATTTTATGCTCCCTATCGCCTTAAACTGATTTGTGTTATCCGTATACATGTACTAGATTCTGATGATCGGAGTGATGCGTCCCGAAGCTAGTTGAATACATTCACCTTTACGGAAAAACAAACAGAAGGCATGCCTGTTGCCGAGTTGTATTGAAAAGGCCAAGAAGCCACTGATTGGCAAAAAAGGTGGAAAAATGACCGTAAACAGGTTGATGTATGCAAAGGTGGGGAAAATAAGTTAATCTACACGTGAAAATAAACGAAGAAACAGCTCCAACTAGGGTGCGTTTGTTTCAGTAGATACTTCGTAAGTGCCTGTCACTGTCTACCCACGTGGCGAGCCAGACAAAGAAGAATGTCGCCGTACGCTGATTGGCCAATCTAATTTAATGAATATTCATGATTACAATTGTGCAATGGCTGCGAAGACCGCATAAAGTATTTTTTCCTCTCAAAAATGGTCATAACACGATGCATGTTTAAACATCACAATGTACAGGGTGATTAAAAATTATAGTTACAAATGTTTTGCTTTCACTTTGCGTAAAGTGTTACAATAAGGCTCTTTTTTCTCTCTCTCTCTAAAATCGCGCTATGTAGCCAAATATAATAATCATTTATAGTTACAGTAGCCTATTATCTTGAAAATTATGTCTTTTATTTTAGTTATTTTCTTCAAATAATTTTGATACTTACGAAATTACGACACCGCGTCGTAAATTACTTAATTTTTCATTCGTGATCTTAGCAATCAGGCGCATTCGACTCACTCGATGAGCGTTTTTTCATCTTACTTTATATCGCTTAAATAACCAGTTAGATGTCATAATATATTCGTAATATTTTTAACAAATAAGCATGATATAAATTTATATAATATTTTGTGTGAGAGTCATTCCATAGTGAACAGAATACCATGGCAAAGCATTGTTTACATTACAATAAGTAATGTAAACAATGCTATAATACTTGCATGTATTGGTCACGATAGCATGCAATACGAGATTGCTCACATAAACAAAAACAGTTTAACCATAGCTAGGCTCCTCTTATGAGCATATAGAGGAGAGATCACAGAATAACGTCAGCATCGTTGAAATCGACGATGTGTTAAATATCTCCTGTGGCTTATTTTCTTCTCGTGGAAAGATTTGTGGATATTTACCAAATACTAATAAATAATATTACAGAAAGGGTTTGATTTGAAGTCGCCGATTTGATGATAGTGCCATTGTGCACGCCGGTTAGTTTACATAGACACGGTGCTTAGCTTGCATAAACAAGATGTGACATCGCTCTTGAAAAGTGGTCTTTACGTGTCGCCCGTTGCCATAGCAACCTTATCATCCGCTCCCGCGATTATCGCAGATTCCCGTTTCGGCGAACAGAAAAAGCTCAAATTATGAACAAATTAATCATCTTTTAGCAGATTTTGGTTATATCTCCTCTGTATTTTAACTCGCATTAGTGTATGGATTTTATGTTAATAAACGTGTATTTATAATACATTCATGATGGGGTTTTACGGCTCCACCCAAACCGGGCGCCAGAACAGAAGGCCCGGCACCGGGGTTTCCCCCTACTCTTATCGATAAATTCCAAGGGTTCTTTATTTATCCTGCATACCACCATAGACAGTAGTACACAGCGCCAGGCCTTGTTACGCAGTTGGGCAGCATTGCAGATTCACTGAAGAATCACAATCGTAATTCACAATCATAACGCCCGTGGCTTGATCGGGTCTCGAACCCGGGACCTCGACCCCCACGTTCGTCATAGGATTGCAGTCAGCCGGTTAAACCCACTGAACTATTCGGTGCCCCCCTATAATTCATGCAAAACTGCGGTTAACTCACATAGGTGATCGTTATGACTTTTTTTTTTTTTTTTTTTTTTTTCACAATGGGAAGATAGGCCGATGTCCCATCTTGTACAAGCTAATCTCCATGTCTATGCTGATTTATTAATGATTCCACTCAATCCTTTCACTGTAAACAATTTTGGGCTTCATATATTATTGTGGGAGACGCGCAACTTTCTCACTTTCATCCACAGTACTGTAAACGTCGACAACATTGCCATGTTAATTATTGTTCTGTTAACGCCTACAAATGGCAGTCTCCTCTCGTGTCGTCTATTGCTGCATACTGCGTATACTGAGTGAGTGGGGTACAATGAGAAATGGGCGGAGAACACGTACGAGACCCTCTTCAAAGAAAGGTACAAAATGAAAGCTGTTTGTCAATGAGACAGGACTTTGTGTTTTGCGTTTGTTTTATTGGCGTAGTTAGTTATCGCTGCCTTCACCTTGCTGGTGTTTTTCTGGTGTTTTTCTGGGGTTTTTCTTTGGTTAATAACCCTGCTGTTTGCTGTAACGTCTACCTCACATGTCATCTCGTCACTAGCACCGTTTTCTAATTGTACAACCACGTAATTAACGGGTAATTCTGAGCACCTGAAGCTGTCATTACTCGGCTGGGTGGTTACCCGCAGTGAGAAACAGTTCCAGTCCATAATCTAGTCAACAACATCCAGACTAATCGTGCCCCCCCCCCCTTACTCCCGTCATAGACGTGATCAGTCAATTACAATAAATTGAGATACTTAATCAGGCTGAACAAAGCATGCAATGGGACGAACGTTTATGTGTCGAATATTTGTGCCTGGTTGATTTAGTCTAAAAAATCAAATCATTGTCTGCCCCATGACGAAAATAGAAAACAGCACTACATGTCAAGTCTGCCTTCAGTGAACGCTATCTGATGGCAGGATCTGGCGGGAAACATCGAGGGGAGAAAAAGAGTCTGGTGTGGGGCATCGTCGTTAACAGATGTTTGGGGTTAATTCAAGAACTTTGATTTCTTTAGTACTTTTTTTTTTCACCTGATTATCCGTAAAAAATGGATCATTTTTAAGTGTATTGCTGCCTTCGACCTGTTGAGCATTCGACGCTGAGAACAATGTTTGTCGAAGAGTAGTGACATAATTGTGATATGAAGAATATCGATAGCGTTTTATCGTTAATTATTCCTCACAACATGTTCTAAATACGGGATTGAATTCCATGGAACTTTTAATACGTAGCATTGCAGAATTAGATACAAAACTGAGTTGGGGAGCTGTGTACAAGGGCCCACGTCAGTGATGTTTGAACGTACTTTAGTGTCATGTCCGTGCATCCAATACTCGTTTCGGAATGAAAACAAATGAATATATTATTGCATGTGCTAATAGACGTAGACAGCTGTACATTTGAAGTAATGCGTTTGGCTGCTGACAACACTGGGAGATTAATAAGAGAAACCCTTTGAAATCTGAAAAGAGGGATGATCATGGCTAAACAAAAGGAATGCTGCTGACATTCAAATCTGGATCTAAATTAATGACATAGATTTGCTTTCGTCTGTAATCATGTAGACAGAATGCCGTCTGGATATTCTCATATACAGACCGAGGTATATATGTGTATAAAACTGGGAGTTACATGAAGTGATCATGAATTCAGCGCTCAATTTCAGACGAGCGTGGAAAATTGTGCACTTTGGCAATTAAGAACGCCACCACCAGCCTGAAACTCACACGAACTAATCCTGATATAATTGGTCACCTTAAATAATAAAATACACAAACCATATCCTCAGTTTATAAATAAAACCACTTGAACGCTCGATTGGACAAATTATCAAATTCTATATGCAAATGAACCAGCTTTGGGAGGGGGGAGGAGCCAGAGGGGGATCCTTCATTACTTAAATTGAAAAATGTCGTTCAAATTGCTTGATTTGTCCTGCTAATTCCTGAAGTGAAGTCTAATATTGACAAAATAGAGTTTTATATTTTATTTATGCTGAGTGTCAAAAAAGCAAAGGAAAATCATCACATATCGCCATTTTCACTTACAAATTTGTGTTATAGTGTTTCTCTCATGAGATACCATACAAAACAAACATCCGAATTAGTAAGTATGCAGTGAAAATAATGTACCACAGCATAACAACATTGACCTCGAAATGTGAGAGAATACTCATTAAAACATCTATACTCGGTAATTGTTTTGACAAGTTTGCGGCGCAGACGCGCATATTTTCCCGGGAAATCGGCTGCCGACATCGCTCGAGTGCACGACTGCCTCTCAACATCACATCATCGCATTCTAACAGTTGAACAGTATACTATTATTATAAATATATAATTAATTAGACTTCCTGCAACTCGTCTTCACTTCCACACTATGTGACTCTAGCAAGATTCAAGAGTACTTAATCCATTAGTTGATAAACCTCAGCGAGATACCAAGCCAAGGGGTACACCTCGTCCGATTCATCTGTGTTAGTAAATCATTAATTTAATCCAGTACACTGTCACGGTGATTATTGTAAATGCCCCATCCTGGCTGGAGCTTCAAAGATTATTGAAGCATTCCTTTCAACACACTTTAACAGAACTACTTCATTTCACCCTTCGGTGCACGCAGACTGTACACAAAATAAATTCCGATAAAGGCGCTCTGTTCTATGAAAGTGTTCAGCTGACTTCAACTCCACCCCTCCCCTCCCCTTCTCTTGTCGTGTGCGAGTTGTTGGGGGGATGATTAAATCGAGTATTTTTCAACATACATACAGAGACCAGTGTGATCGGCTGCCCTTCCGTTTGAAAGTGTTGCATAATAGAGAGATGGACAGATAACTCTTCTGTTATTTCTCTTAAAAAGTCGTTAAGATTAAGTGAAACATAACTGAAGATCATCCCAAATTTTCATGACTTACATTTAATAAGGCAATTCATCAATTTGTTGGGGGTAAATTCGATGTAATAAGACAAAATATTCAGTAGAATGTGATTATGGAAGCTTAAATTATGCCGAGGTCAAATTCCGTTCTTGATAAACCATGAGCCGCACTAGATAGTATTCTTACAATGCTCAAATTAAGAGAAAAACCGAAATTGCACCTGCACATAATACCAAAATGAACAGGTAAGAGAGCATGGCGCCATTTCTACAAATGCAAATTGGAAATCATAGCTAATACTCAATAAGCTGTTCTATCTTAAAGTGTCTATGGCACTTCAAAATATGTTTTTATATTGCATATTAAATGCATTTATTAATAAAATTGAACATTTTAATTGTTATTGCAATAACTAAAACCATGATCCGCCCTCTATAAATACTATTTACACCCCCGCAAAGTGAGGGATATTGAAGGCGCGAAAAAAACGATTTTCGAAATCCCGCTTCACCTCTCGCTTGACGAGGTGTTTTGTGACGTCACGACGACCTTGACCTTGGCTCTTGGAAGCGCTGTTTTGATTGTCTGCTCGATCGCGATAATTTTACATTTTAGTTGTGTTTAAATAATTGAATCACTTTGATTGAATATTATGAGTTCAAATGAACGGTCAAGCACTCGGAGGAAAAGTCCACGACACTGCATCGCCGGTTTTTGCAACGAACAGGCGACGGAAACTTCGCTGACTCGCCTGAGTAGTGAGTGACTTCACCAGTCACACTCACAGTCAATGCAACTTGCAAGAGTGTTCACTGCTCGCAGCTCGATCAACCGCGATGACCACTGGTGACGGTGACCAGATTCAGACTGCCATCGAAGGATCCATGCTTGATGCAGTTCAGCATTCTTCTACGCAATCTACGAGAACTCTTTTCTGGCCACTTGTTCAACTTCAAGTCAAGTCCTCTGGATAATGGGTCTACCTGTCATGCATGGATTATGGAAGTAAGTTTAATTTAATGTTTTCCGTCTATATATAATATAATTACATTCTAATTATTATGGAAACCACTAGTGAATACGCACGTCACCATAATTATATGCTTTGTCTCAGCTTTCCAGTACCTCTATGAGTGCATACAAGAAGTGAGGCATAAAGGGAGGCGGACAATCACAC
>KB293716.1:8697-25211 GCA_000328365.1 Capitella teleta | reverse complement strand
TTCTCACTTCCGGACTCTCAATTTCTCAGAGTTGAGCCGTGTTTACACACCTGATTCTATGCAATGCATGACTGAAAAGCGCCTTTGAAAAGAATCTGTAACGCAGTTTGGTGATAACAATCTGCGTCTTAACATTGCGTTGTGTTGATGTAAAGAAGACTATGCCACTCATTGAATCTGCCAGCCGTACAATTTTTGCATATTTGATTGTCTAATATGTGCATCATAAACGTGTACAAATAAACTATTAATTATCATTATGCACGCTCACCACTGACTTATAGTGGAGACAGAATTAGCCGAAATCATAGCACATTTGAGTACTTTGCTATCATAGGACGCTATGATTATCTAAACGTCAATAGGATGTGCGTCAAATAAGACAATGGAATTGTGTTACTAATACCTCAGCTGCCACAGGCTATGCTACATGCAGGTAATAAACATGAATCAATCTCAGGACGGCAGCAAAAACTGACGTGCCCGGATATGTGGATCTACAGGATTCCCGTATCAACCAGTGGTTGAAGATGCTGGCGTATTTCTTCGCTTGGTGTACATGACGGAATGGTCTGCTCCGAACACTCGATCGGTTGACTGCAGTCCATTCCAAGAGTCTTGGAACATCACGTAAACTAACATAAAACCACGGTTTATGCAGACAGGTGTTGCACTTGTGCTTCAATGTCTGTTCATTCGAATTCAACACCCAAAGTGTTGCGACGGGAGGTCCACAGTACTCCACACGTTTGTTTGTTTGTTTGTTTTGCAAGAACATCAGCGAATGGTTCAGGGAAGTTCTCAACAATTGAGCAGGAAAGGATGGCCGAACGCAGGGCGTGCAGACTATAATGGAATGAGGATGATAGTTCTTCTAATGCTATTTTGTATTCCCGAAAAAGAATAGTAATATTATGTATAATTATATGATATACAACAGTGGTTAATTTTGAATATTTTGTATATGATTGCATTCAATAATCATAATGTTGCAGACATTCATGTACCAACATTTGAATTAAGATTGAATGGTAGCTTGGAGGACAGCAATAATCAGAGATTGTTGCTGTGTTTCAAGGCCAACACAACAGAAAAAAAAGGTCTTGGTTGAGACAGGACATACAATTTATATAGTCTTTTTATAGTCATTTTGCGGTTTCAGGAACCTTATTTAATGAGAAACTTAATCAGATTCTAACACTAATGTCGATTGAACAATTCTTAAATGAACGTTAGGCGTTCTAAGGTCCTAACCGACAAAAGAATACAAAAGCAAATAACCTTAAAAAACCTTGTCTGGTAATCAGATTATGAAAACATAACTATTATACTATTACCTTTAAGTATTATGTGGAATGTATCTATCATCAATGCTCATTAGCTACACTTTCTCTTTTTATGTTTCAGCAAATGTTGATACAGTATCTATAATTATAATAATTGGTTGCTAGATATGATTGGTACATACCAGCAGCTAGCAAGACACTGTTCCATTGATAATGAATTCCTCAATTATCTTTATCAAATAACTGATCCTCACTTTACAGACCTTGCAACATGAGTTTTTTTTTAAACACCGGGCCTCAATGCGACGACAGTAGATTTTGTCATTTTTGATCCATTCACAACTATCAAACAATAGTCTTTGAGCTATATAGCCAAATTGATATTTTATGCTTATTGATGCCTCATGCACGCTCTTGAATCAGAGCTTACATTAAATACTTGACAAGATGCTGATCTATAAGTTATAATGTAAATTATATCACATTTATTTAATGATGTGCAGATAGCTTGTTTAGCACCTGTAGACAAGCTAGCCACTGTACATTGACCCAAATTAATTCCAAATAATTTACACGTAATACCGGTAACTCCCAAATTTGATTTGAAACATAATTCCCTTCAATGGGCATTGCACTTACTGAACTATAATGATATGTGTAAACCATTACCAGGGATTATTTACTGGACAACTTGCCTCAATAGCATTATACATGTGATCATGGTGTAAATAGTAAAAGCTTGATCGGTGGCGGATTGCCATTGAATTGCTATCTTACGTGCTCATTGTGCCCTATATATTGGATTTTACACCCCTACAATCGGAATATTGCATATCCGACCCCTCCAACGTGTTCCTTGGCCCAGAAAATGTGGGTTTAGACCCAAAGTGTTAGTCACTATGACGTAAAAGAGCAAAGTTATGAACCATTTTAGCGATTGTCCCATGCGCAGCGGCCACGACGGAAAATATGACATTCACAAAGATCAAACTTAAGTAAACTGTCTTTCTACTTCTTAGGCTGCAATAATCACCATACACATATTATAAAGGTCGTGGTTTTTTTGTCATTCATTTGTGTATAATACTTTTATCTATTTGTACAACTATTTAGTTAATTAATCAAAAATTAATTAATAGACATACATTGGGACGGTTCTATTGACATAATATGCAGCCTTAAAATTGAAAAATACGGCTGATATTGTAAATTTATTCTTTTGGAACACGGTCAATTAGGTCAATTCATTATATACATGTATTTGGTAGTCAAAGGTTATTCTAAAGTTGGTCTGTAATGCCGCAATGCATGGTTTACTACATAAGTTATCAATTAAGGCATGACAATATTAGCACAATCATGCACAGCCGAAAGCACTTGCCCATTAAAAACTGGAAAAAGTCTCGTGCATCCAATCACATGGGAAACAGTGACAAACCTGCAGTAAATCGAATGCCATATTGAATAGAAGGCCACGGCTGCACCAGAAAGGAATAATTATACTCCCAATCTCCACGGGAAAGGTGCTACAAATAGATGCTTCATTGGACCTTTCTTCAAGGATTCATTATGATGCCTGTTAGTATAGGTTTCATATAAGCTCTGTTTTGAAATTGGGAAATCCCTGACAAGATCAGTTTGCTAGAATCTCCATTAGCTTTGTTTATTTGATGGTCATGACCATGCCTGAAGACATGGAAATTGATACAGTAGCAATGACGAGGCAAACGTGGAGGAGTCTTTAATGCAGGTGTATGTATTGTGTTGTGACTGTTGGTATGTTATTTAAAAAAAGGAGGATGTTTAAAAATTAAAGAAAAATTCAATTAAAGCTTCATTCGATTCGCTCAGCACTTGTATATATTTCAGGGCAAAGTCATTTTAGGGCAAACAACTCGTTTTAGGGCAAACAAAAAAAAATCTCATTTTAGGGCAAACAACTCGTTTTAGGGCAAACACGAACTTGTTTTAGGGCAAACAAAAAAATCTCATTTTAGGGCAAACAAAGTCATTTTAGGGCAAACAAGTCGTTTTAAGGCAAACAAAGTCGTTTTAGGGCAAACAAAGTCGTTTTAGGGCAAACAAAGTCGTTTTAGGGTTTTAGGCAGACCCCATTATGTATAGAGTGCTTCGCTGATTGTTAGAACTGTGGTTCCTTACCTGTTCGATGTTGAAGCCGCAATTCCAAAATCGACTAATCTGGCCATCGAAAAAAAAAAAGACAAACCAAGCAATCGATAACATATGAAAGACGCAACGTCAATTAGCGCCGACGATTCGGCAAGTGATCTCCTAAATTGCCTAGCTTTGCTTGCCAAAATCATCTGCGCAAAAGGAGTACACCAATCCATCAATGCAATCTTCTTTGGCGCAGGTCTAATTGTTCTCACAAAGCGTAATTGTGATTTGAGACACATTGCTGTCGGATACACGCTGAGATGAGTAACTAGTAACATTCTTCGCCGACCAACTATTAACAACATAGCAACAGGACCACCCAAGTCGGTGTCAGTTCCAGGATGGGCTGTGAAACACCTATTCATGCCGTGTGAATTTTCACTTATCACAATCACGAATTAAGAGGAGAAATTCCTCTTGAAATTTGTTCTGACAAATGCATTTGACTCGATGCGTCAAGCGACTCTTTTAAAGGGAACATTTGAACACTCACCCGATCTCTATCCCTGCGTATGGTGAAGTTATGATGTAGAGAGCATACTTTCTATTGTTTATTACCAAATCACATCGCAAACAGACGTTTAAAAAGGAAATCCTCTTGGTGCAGTCCTTTTTTGCAAAACTGCAATTCATGATGCAATCACTGATGTTAATGACACTGACATCAAAATTTGTTACCTTGACAATAGATGCATTGGCGGGAATCCAGAAACAATACTATAACAAACACGGAAGTTATGCAATTCATATGCGTCAAACTTATGACACTATATGATTAAAAATAGAGAGTGTGTGAAACTTCACAGTGAGCACAAACTCCGAGCAACAAGCGTCATTTCTCATCCAATTCGGAGGTCTTGGAATACGATCATGTTCGAAATAGCACTCGATCTCAGCTTACATTGCTTCGCGTTATGCATCAGCCCCGTTGACGACGCAAATGGCAAGATCCTACACTCCTGAAGCAAGGAATCTACAAGAGTTAACATGGGACTCCACGAATGAAGAAGACCAAACGAAGAGTCGGGGGGGAACTCAACGAGAGTGGAACAGTACTCAGTCACAAAAAAACTTTACCAAGTTCGTCAGATCAATACGCAAAGGCCATGTTGATCGCCTCACAAGTTTCAAGCACACCACAGTGGACACTGCATGCACGCTATTCTGCATACAAACCTCGGCACCCTTCTTTATTTGGATGAACTAAGAACTGTCTGTATTTCTGAATAATAAACTCAGTACCTTTTAAATTATCTGGAACGAACCAAAAATAATTTTCATTACTAAATCCAGAAAATTAAAAATTCCAAGAAGCATTTAATGCTTCTCATTGTAATTCTTGGAATTTTGAATTTGACAATCCTGATCAGTACACTAGAAGTATGCGATGATTGGCTGCAGATCATTCGACAAAGAAATTCAAATTCAAACCGTGAAACATCTATTTAGTGAGTATTTGGAAAACTATACCAATTAAGCAATACAATAGAAACAAGATATCCACGATTAGTTACATGACTACATAATTATATCGAGAACAAGAAATATTAAAGGCCTTTATTTTTGTGAGACTGAATCCATTCAAATCTAAACATAATAAAAACGGACTAGACATCTGATTAATTGTCTTTTAATCAGTCCCTTGCTTTGTTTTCGTTTGCACGTATCCTGTTGTTCCCATCAAATGTTAATTCCACGTTCATTGTACATCAACCACGCTGGTCATTTGAGGCTCCTCATTTGAACTCACGTGGATTATTAGCATGTAGACATTCATAGTCACACACGACAACAAGAGTTTTACTTAATTAGCATCAAATTGAAAGGAGTTCTAGAATTGAAAGAATAAAACATTAAAATATACAAGCCTTTTACCTCCGTGTCGTGAAACTGGAAATTGAAATGATTGTATTAAATAATGACCTTCAACCTCAACACGTGTATAATTTAATTTTGCCTTCACTGACACTCTCATCGGGGAAGTTCATGATGACTCCAGAGAGAGAAAATAAGTAAATTATCGGTATCTGAATTGAAGTCGTGTTGAGATCGACGGAAGTACGGATAATTATGGGAACGTTTCAGTGATGCGTGAAGTGGTACAAAAGCGTTGTTTGTTCTCTCGAACCGCACATTATATCCACAAATAAATATCATTTAAAGTGAGTGGATCCATATATAATCCATTTATATCTTATCATATATTTGATCAATATAATCAAATGTAACACGGTTTCAATTTCCAGCGATGGATCGGGTCATTCATGATAACCAATTCTTTCTACGAATCAGAATTAACTCAGTGATCATTTCGCAGAACACGAATGAAATGCCATCGAAAACAAGTCAATGCCTTAGGTGTCTTGCATGTAAACAGGATTTAAGAATCCTTTGTTGATATTTTCATTTTGCCTTCTTCCAATTGGAACAAACAAAGCTCGGTATCAATGAAATTAAACCGTTGAGAGAAGATATGCTTGAACAAACAACTCTTGCCTGTGTTCATTGATCTACTTTATTCGTATGTTTGTTTCCCTGTCTATTTTTTCACCAACATTGACATATTATTTTCACATTCATGACAGTTACATTTACGTCAATCACATTTCATCGCATTTTCACGGCACGAATATACCCATTGTCTCTAAATACTTACGACTGCTATCATTTCACAGCAAAGCAACAATTTTATACACCAAAAGCGAACGGTTTTACGACACTAAGTGAAGCAACAAATGAGCATTGATGCAAACCATAAAACAACTGAACCATCATGGGAGAATGGGGCTAGGTGCTTAATTTGTGACCGATCATCTGTGAACATCAGAGATTTTGTTTATCTCCCCTACGCTGTATATCAAAATGCAGCCGTCCGTTAGAAAAAATGCGCAAAAAAAAAAAAAAAAAAAAAAAAAAAAAATGCGCAAAAGAAAAGAAAAAGAAAAAAGAAAGAAAGAACCATGCACACACAAGAAATGAATTCACACTATACCTCCCAACAGATGTTCTCCAGATTAAGGTAGAGTGTTCAGATTTGCCGGACTTACTTGAGTTTGGCAGCCAAAGAAGGCTCGGAAAGCCTGGCGGTATTCTGGCATTCTAGCGGCATATATGATCGGGTTAACGCCAGATGTTAAGATGAGAGGGTAAGCAATGTAGAGAGTGACTGTAAATATACCCCCCGGCGAATTGAACTTGTCGTCATTGTAGACGATCGCAGCTGTGAAAAAAGTCCACGGCATCCAGCCAGCAAAGTACGGAAGTAAAATCATGGTAGCCGTCTTCAGAATCTGCAACTGTGACTTCATTTTGATCTCATTCTGGTCGGGAGCCATTGCTTGGATTTCCCTCGAGTGCTTGATGGCCATCTTCAATATTGGCACGTAGACCACACTCACAGAAGCAAAGATCAAGAAGATGCTGGGGAGAAAGAAGTAACTTGTGAATTCGCGTTTCAGGATGTACAAGGTGTGGCAGGCCTTCAGTGGAGTATCCTCCAGGTGCGGGTACCAGGCCATTGGCAGGATGAAGAAAACTGTGACTGGTATGATCCAAACACCAAGAGCACTGGTGATGTACTTTTTCGTGGTCATGTCCGGGATATAGACCAATGGATTTCTCAAAGCTCTGAGTCGGTCGATGGTCAAACCGAGAATGCAGAAGGTCGATGCCATGAGACAACTGATAGCAGGTATTGTTTCAAACATACAGTAAGCGGTACTCTTTGAAAGTGTATAAAATATATTAGAGAACACGTTGAAAAACACGAAGAATCCGGTTGCACCATCTGCAATGGCAAGTTGAAACATGTAGAAATTAGACAGCGTTCTTGGGATGCGTTTGAAGAGGAATGAAAGCACGACCAGTGAGTTCAGTCCAACTAAAATGACGGCGCACCCAAGCAGCAAAATACACTGTAGAGCTTTATACAGCGTCGTGTATTGGTATTCGGAGGATGTACTATCGGTTGTCGCTGGGGTCCATGTGCCATCGGTGGTGGAGTCCATCGTCGGTTATTTTGCGGTGTTAACTGACGAGCGCCTTGCTTATATGTGTATATGCACCAACAGAGGGGAAGCGAGAAAGGAACTCTCCACACAGATGCCTTATTTCATACCCAAGAGTGTACCACAGATGGTGGGTTAACTAAAGGTGCATGAGATAACTGGCGCCATGCCGTTTACGCTAGCAGCGTTTTTGGTCCAACTGAAAATAGATATGTACTAGCCGCCGCCGATTGACCGTTTAGCCAGCCGCCGCCGATTGGTGCCGTTGGCCAGCCGCTATCAGCCGATCACGCTATCATCGGATCTCAGCCGACTCAATCCATATATTTTGCATTCAGTATTATAAGAAGTCATCATTTGTACAAGTCATATTGTGTTTATGGTATTGTTTATATACTTACTATCTGAGATATATGCGGAAGTAGATTTTATTCAGTTTACTTCATTAAAATTAATTTAAGGATTTATGCCATACTGATATATGTATGCCCATACATACACGAGCGTTGTCCCAAAATATATCGGACTGACATGGGATGCGCAGTATTCTAGAACGTTAATGGGTTAATGTAAAATAATCCTCTCGAGTACTAGTAAATCACTGATTACTAGCTACATGTATATTACTGATATATATCTGACATTAAGCCTGCCACTTTTTGATTGATTGTTCTTCAACTATTACAACTTGTAACACTGCCGGACCCTCATTCAGAATTCAGAGGCCAAAAATAACTTGTATTGACCTCTCATTCATCTCACTTAGTTCATTTACTTCATTACACTGTTTGTCTACATAAATTGCTTTTGTTGGTCTGAAAAATTAGTGGAATTCTGTTAATTTTCCGGCAATTAGTTAAGCTATATACATGTAACACAGAGGTTGTCTAACAATTGCAAACCGAAAATTGCTTGCAATAAAAAAGTTAATTAGAACCTTGCTGAATTTGCGTTAGCAGGCTCTACAAACAAAGTGATGATGGTGATTATGATGTTCATGGTTAAAAATAATGTTTTTGAAGTTTATGAAACGGCCTAAACCTCTTGAACTTGAGTAAAGCAAGAGAGTGTAATTGAGTGGGACATCACAGGATTCGGAAATCGTCCAATCTCAAAATTACTACACTAGTACCACATATAGAGAGTAGTGCATGTTTGTGTTAACTATAATGGCATCATTATACATATATGATGACATAGCAACCATTGCCAAGCCACTTCAAGCCGCTGTTAGCCGCCGATCACAATGCTGAGCCGATATCTCTGATTGGTGAAGCGGCTTAAGCAGCTAGCCGGTCATTTTTACTGCAGCCAGCCGATTCTGGCTAATTACAATCTGCTCCGGGGTCTAGTTGTTGCCCACTAACCTCACTTGTTGATGTTCCTTCATTACAGGGTAGCCTATCCGATAAATCCTTGCAATCTGCCAGATGTCTCATAATTATGGTAGTGCGTAACATAGAAGAAGAGAGGTTCACAAAGACTTCATTTCCTGGACATTAAATACATTGCCTTACGCGGCACGTACGGTGTATCTTGCTTTGTGTTGACTATTTCGTGTTCTGGAATTTGACATGGGGCCCTTCAATGTTGTATCATAGGAATATTATTGTTTATCCATGAAGTAGGAGAGGTGGTGACTGAGTGGTTAGCGTGCTCGCCTCGAAATGGCTTGGCGCTGGCCACCAAAAGACCTTTATTAAATATTTGATAAGGGACTTTTCAAACTATACTAAGATACAAAAGAAGTGCGTTGATCTAAAAATGGCTAAATAAAATAGCTATTCCATGTGTGGGTCTATAAGAACATTCTAAATGGTACACAAGCGGTAATTATTTGGAATATAGCGCACATCGTTTGCATTTAAAACAAGGTTGTGAAGTCCTAATTACTTGAAGTAAAGTTTTGAATCACCCTGTATTACACGTAATGGTAAAAGTTAGTGTAAGGTAAGTTAATGACTAAAGTTAAAGCTGTATATCCTGTACTGTTTCTAGTACAGCGAATTTTTGGCTGTGGCTCCCGGCAATTATATACGTAAGTTAATTGTATATCACACAATATGACATGCTTGTTTTGTCAGACAAATGACAGGATTGTCGGTAAGTTAGATGATTCTTAAAGGTATGTAAATAGGTTCGTGTTGAATAAATGCTTATGGGTCGCTGAAAAATGAGAGGGAAATATCTAGTCAATGCATACGATGCAAAGTGAATGGTTTGGTATAACAAATAACGAATATAGAACGATTACATAACCGGAGCAAAATTAATTCACTGAATACTAAACTGATTTTTGCGTCCACGACATTTTAGGCCGTTCATGGCGTCATTCGTATTTAACAGATTTCCTTTATGTGACGCTCTCTGAAGTAAGTGAACGTATCTCATCATATATCTTGTTGCAAAAATTACTTCATAAAATTTATCACTGGTTTGTAATTCTGATTTTTTTACTTTTAGAAGTCAGCCGAATATCTTTGATGATGGAATATTCGAGTAAATTTTCAAGATCATGTAACATGTAAGATGTGTGCCGGAATCAAACTTGTCATATTAAATTAGTATATATTCAGAGTGGGGAATCGCTTGCGGATAACCGAATGCTTTCATCAAATGATCGAATATAAAATCGCCTTAAATATATTTGAGGCGGCAACCAAGTCGCATTATGTGGTCAAGTTGCTACCTGATGTTCGCGACCGCCATTTTCTCCGGACACTGAAAAGGAAATATTGTGTAGGTCTGTGTAAACGTTCTTTTCAACTTCTTCGTTATTATCAATCATTATTTAGACATTAGAATCGTCCTATGGGTGGCTTCGACCACGTGTCTACAGGTCCCTGTGGCCTATGGAACCATCCAATGAATGTATTGATGCAAAATATTGTGACTCTAAACCAAACTAAATATAGCATGCATGCATTCATGAATAAATTCATATCATATTCTAAATGATATTACACTGTATTATATGCATGTATCACTATTCAAATGTATGTTTTTTCTCAGATAGACAGGAAGTTGCTGGAAGGTCAGATAAAAAAAAAAAAAAAAAAAGAAAAAAAGAAAAAAAAAAGAAAAAGAAGAAGAAGAAAAAAAAAAAAAAAAAAAAAAAGATGAAAAAAAGAAGAAGAGGTGAATACGTATAATACACTGCCCCAAAGCACGATGAAAATTGACGAACAGACTGCTGCATCAATCGAGTCAGATCTTTATGCGATGGTAAGTTATGGTCTATTTCTGATGTCTTATTCGGTGACTTTTGTGATTTGTGACTTTTGAGGATTCCTCAGCGTATGGCCCTCTTCCTCGTACAGATCAGCGTCAAGCACCCAATTTTCATTTCCCGAAAAATTGGGCCGAGGATGAAGAAGCATAGATCAAACAGGAAATGATTATACATAATAATTATTGGTGTCCGAGTGCCACATGAAAATGGTCGATTTGAACCCAACGAACCATTTCGAAAAGGCAATATACGCGAGAGTATTTTCCTCTCTTCTCGCAATTAGTACATTTGACTATACAGTGGACTTGTTTTCGCCACATATCGACGATATCTTTGTTGTCCAGCATAGATACGGCTTCAATCAAATCATCAGAGATAATGTTGGCGAAAGGGATTAATTATTTTCCCATTCAGACTTTGGCGATGAGGATGCTTACAATGACGAAGATTGCGGATAAGTAAGCATCACGATGATTATTTTTGATTGCAACAATAAAAAATGTTCTTCCACTTCTTGGGTGCACAATAAATTATTGTTATCTGCGGAACGTGTTTTCTTATTTTTGTCGTTCACTGATTTTATTGCAATCATCATTTTTTAGTACAACAAACTGCTAGAAACACTTTAACAATAATATGATTGTGTCCTTAATTGTCGATAGCGCTTGAAACATATGGTATACGTTTAATTAAATACAAGTAATTGCCTTTGCTTCGTACTTAGTGTTCATGGAAACCCATTATAGTTGGCAGTACGGTTCTATACAATATTCCCAGGATGAAGGACCTTTGTTGTAATCGTGGCCTCGGGATGCTAGGAGCAGGACATACTGCGAGAAAGGACTTATACGAAGCATTTGAGAATTCCCCTACAAGTGGTTAAAATTAAAGATCAATCCTCGCACAGTCAATTTAAAGTTTGACCTGGACGAAATGGCAACATAATTTATATTTAGTACACCCGATGCAGAATTGCAAGCTTCACAACAATATATATATCCAAATTCCACTTTAATCCGTGAAAATACATGAACAATAAAATCAGGTCATGATGCCAAAAAAAAAAAGAAATAAAAAAAATATGCTTAGTGTGTTTCTCAAAGGTATCCCTTATGCCATAATTATTTTGATGAGTTCTACTATCATAAGTGGAGCTGGAGGTTTATTATGGACATGATGCTTCTAAGGTTATTGGCGACTATTAAATGACTATAAAAATTGAGTGTGCAACAAGTTGACAAGACAATGCTGTTGTAACCACCACAATGACAAAATCGAATAAGCAACCGGTGAGTAAATTTGGCTTACCTAACTGGTGCAGTGAAGCGTGAGTTGTGTGCGATAAGGCAGTCTTAAAATGCGTCTTTAGAAATCAGCAAACCCATCAATTGCACTAAAATCTCAAAGAGGACAACCGTTATAAGATGTACAGTATAGGAGGAGAACAATACTAGTGCTGAATAGTGCTAAATGAACATAACATTAGATCATATAGCAACCTGTTGAATTCGGATTGATCTTTTCTAGCATATCATTATCGCTTGGATCACACTTTTGAACTAATAAAATCTACATCACATTGAGAGGCAATGTCACAATATAATTATATGCACTATGCAATTGCATTTATATATGGTGTCCGAAATACTTCCAACATACTCCCTTCTCAAGTCATGACAATTTGTCACTCGTTGAGCATTTTACAAGAACTGAGCATTTCAAATCCTCCTATATTATATTAACCGAATTGCACATGTGTGAAATGTTTTACAAATAATTAGTCCAGTTTGCATGTTTTTAAAACAAAGGTGAATTCATTTTACTCTCGCAAAGTTGTTCACTTCAAACATTGTTCTTTGAGCTTGTTATGCTGATGCTCGGGATTTTAAGTTAACATACTTCATTACTTGAGGGATTTTTCGAATTGTTTTTTTGGTGCCTTTTCTCGATGTCTTTTTAACCGGAACTGATGCCTAAATTCTAAATTCTGCAGCTCATGAGCAGTAGCTGCTCAGCTGATCGTTCAGTCAATGCTATGCTATTGCTAAATCCAATGCTATGGCTTGGTTAAAGCTACCTTGCTTTTGAAAACGAGAATACGCTCATTGCGAGCTTCCACTGCCGCCGATCCCTTTCATGTGGTCAAGCTGAAGCTCGGTGGCTACAATCGAGATTTTGGGCGTGAATGTTGACCAACTCCTTACTGGCCACGGCCTCTTATATTCCGCAGTGCAGGGTATTAAGTAGTGAATAGCTTATTAATGTTACACTATACGGGATTAGCCGAGATCGGACCTTTTTTGCACGTTCAGTATGTATGGTCCTGAATTTTACGACGAATGAACTTAATTTGAAAAGTTAAAAGTTATGAACAAGAATTTCATTTGCGAATAACGTAAAAATTTAGTCTTTCATTTCATTTCCGGCTACCTCTCCTTTTCTTCTTTCTTTGCAAAATAAAACATCTGTGAAAGATAGAGCACACTCAGTGTTGGCACACTATTATAGATGGCACCTATCAAAGTCCCTGGGTTAGGATGGGCAACAGGGTCCGAGACCAAAGCAGAGGCAGTGGGAACACGCGGTGGATTTATTTGATGGGGAACGACATGGCGAATTGGGGGTGCAAGCGGCGAAGGGGGCTCAACCCTGCTGTTCATGACCGTCGCTGGTGAGCAATTCACTTTTGTGATTGATCTGGGAGCTCTGGCTGAAAAACAACAGCCTGAAATTCAAATTAACAGCATTATTATTGCAATGTATAGAATTGGTTAACACACGTACCAGATCATAAATGGCTTCCTGATAAGCCAAATAACCGACGAGACGAAGTCGAGTTCAGTTATCTGGCTTCAGAATCACGAGAACTTGTTTATCTGATGATAACCACTGCCTTCCGAGTGGCTTAACCGGATTACATACAACGAAACAAACTTTCAATCTCTTTCTACTCGAGTGACGCTTCGGTTTCGAGTGCACCAACTGAAAAGTTATTATTTTTTACGCAGTTGGTCTGTTAGACACCTGGGCAAAACCTACAACAAATTTTTCTCAGAGCCCGATTAAACAATTATTATATCTCCAGTATCAATGAATAGTAACATAAGATGTATTTCCTTATAGAACAATGTCAATTTCAACCAAAACCGATTGAAATTCGCCAATACAGCAAACAAACGCTCGAATAAATGACCTTTGACCTGTTGGATCAACACAGACAGATGCAACCATGGACCGTTTAACATGGATAACTGCGCACAAAAATTATAGAAAACGCACATCTGATCTGATCCTATTTTTAATACATGCCTTTCGAGCACATCAGAACATTTTATGTACTTTTTGCACTTTAAACGAAATAATTAATAAAAAATAAAAATAAAGCATCTGCATATAGGCAATAATTGAGCTTTTCTTACAGGAGATCACCATAACGTCACATTTTGACGTGCTAAATGTAGCCATATCTTTCGGGTTAAGGGGCATTGTCACAACAAGACCATTGCCACCCAAGGCTTCGATGTGCTGCATCTTGTCCAATAGGAAAATGTGTCCTATTTCATTATTGATTTCGGGCAGCACACCCACGGCTTTCTTTATGATGAACAGTTGTTGTGCTGTTCTTTTGGTTGGCGTCATCGTTCACGGCTGTCTGCTTCCATGAAACGATCAAACTCTTTGGCCTTTTCACTGTTGTGAAATGGTAATCAACGTAACGTAAATATATACAATTATTTAAATCCCATTTATAAGTGCATCTGCAGTTCAGTACATGGTTTAGCAACGAGACGAACAAACACGAAAGAACTCATACCTTATTACCCCCACAGTGCTTTCTCGTCCTAGGAGAGTTGTCTCCATTCCTCAGTAATTATCTAAACTTTTTGTGATACAGGCACCCCTGACAAACATATATATAGTGAAGCTGAAATATTTTCAGTGGTTTTAGCAGCAAACACCTACCCTGGATATCCCGTTGTGGTCGGCTGTGGGTACTGGCGGCATCTAGATGGTAGATAAGGTGAGCAGTTACACCATTTCGTGGCTTCTGGCGGAGCCCCGGTTTCACTTCTTAGAGTGAAACAATACATTCACAGAGAGGGTGCATTAACGAGAAACCCCAATGGTCCTGCGTGTTAATTTAAAACGATACAAGTACATAAACATTGATATGAATATCGATTAATGAAATGAGATTTGATTCGTTTTGAAAATGAGACTATTGAATGAGTTGATGAATATGAGATATGATGGCGTACGTGGGAATGAGTTGACGATGATATAGGAGTGTGGGTAGAACTATTTGACGTCAATTATCAGATAAGGTGCCTCCCAAGACGGAGCTTTGAATAATCACTGTTTTGACTAAGGTGTGTTAATTCATGGGGTCCGATCACCTGTTGTGCATCAACGGATGAACAACACAGTTCATAATTTGCAATAAGGCCTGCGTGAGTGTTCGCCAGTTTAGACATTGCGGGCTACTATATACGTGCCGTCCATTTCAGTGAATGGCACATGCAGAGACAACAGATTACCTCAATTCTCTTAATTACATCATGGCTGGACTCTTTCTTAGATGTCCATGTTGATTGCGCTTTCATCTCAGGTTATACAATAATTATGATGACCTTTGATAATTTAGTTAATTATATGTTACTATACATGTATGTCTGAACGGATATTTTAGATTGACAAAATATCGACTGTACCCATACGTTCATGCACAAATCTGGATATTGTATCACTTTATCATAACGATTTGGTAATATTTAAATTCCTAACTTGATACTACAATATCTGAATATAAAATCAAATAATGCTCGTTTGGGAAAATATAATAGTGAGCCCGAATTCTCTTGTTATGTCAAATTTTACGAAAACGTAAAAATACCATTAAAATGTTGCCGGGCGCGCTTTTACGGGACCATTAGATCTACTTTAGATTCATTGCTTTCAAATTAACTTAACATACCTGAAAATTCACTTAATGTTTTCCTCTTTTTTTTTTTTTTTTTAATGCATAATTATCAAAAGGAACATAATTTTATGCTAGTACTAGTTCTCTCTTCTGGGCTTCATTTGACCCCAAAGTGACTATGGTTTAATTGCATGAGGATGTTCAGGGTGATTCATAGGTCTATTCACAGTAAATGGGAAAATTTCAATGTTGCGTAAACTGTTCTTTTGATAGTATTTTGCCGTTTTCATAATACATTGTGTTAATTCACACCCCCCCCCCACTAATCAAGTGGATAATAATTTAACCGAGACAGTTTATTCAGAATTGCATAACCCATACTTTTGGCATTTATGCAAGTCGGCTGAAACACCACGGATTTTGTACAGAGCCGGAATTCTACAAAGGCATCCCATTGAGAACAGTTTCCATAGGGATTGCATCATACTCTTCGGTCAGACATTTACGCAACACATCTACGTGTGATGGACCTGTTGATTAATCGTGTGGAAAGCTTCGCCTCAGTCCTACAACCTGAGATCATTCAAGCTGTCCAACCAAAGATACCCCATTTAGGTACCTTTGGTCCAATCATGCTTTTCAAAGATGTCATCCAAAATATTGGTCGATTCGATCCGGAAATAGAAAGTGAAGTCTGACAATCTGAGTTGAATTACGTAGCCAGACATCTTGTCGTTGTGTGGTGCGTAAAATGTGCATGAAACTTGCCTATAATTAATTGTGTGTGAGCTATTACCCCCCCCCCCCCCCCCAAAAAAAAAAAAAAAAAAAAAACCCCCGAAAAAAACCGAAAAAACCGAAAAAAACAAAAAAACCAAAAAAAAACAATG
>KB293703.1:4218-15094 GCA_000328365.1 Capitella teleta | reverse complement strand
AATCGAGTACATATCTCTGGATGTTCAGTGAGCTGTACAATTAGCCATTGATTCAATGGTGCCTTAGCAGGAGGGGAGGAAACTTTACGGTGAGTTGGGGACATTGACTGAAAATATAATATTTACATTAGGCAAACTCGTGATGATATTCTCACCTTGTATAAAAAGTAGCATAGCAAAACAGCAAGAACAAATGCAGCAATTTTACGAGGCTTCCGATTGAACACGAGCCGGGCTATCAAAGTTATCACAGTCGCCATGGTTGATTAGTGCTTTTGTTTGACCAAACGCGATTGCAGTGCCCAGAATTCGGCTTCGAAGTGAACCATCAACATGGACAAGGTCCACGATTCGTGTGATTTCGGGGCGAAAGCAGCAGGATCGACTCTGACAGCACCTGATCCTAATCCTTAAATGCAGCCGATGAATTTTCAAATCCTATCCAGCTTGTGGAATGTCCGCTCTGCAGTTCGAATTGGCACAGACTGCCAGTTTTAATGTTTTAATGGTGTATCCTTTGCGTGCCAACTAATTTTACTGTTCGTGTTGTTTATATAGCAAAATATCTGCGTTCAGCTTTGAACAAAGTCAGAGGCTACGGACAGAGCAGCTCTGAATATAGCCAAAGGCTTATTATTTTGTGAACGCCAGAGTTGAGAATTTGGTCTGCTATTGGAGATTCCAGATATTGGGTGTTACGATCATGGGACCTATTAAATGATAAATTACAATTGTAACTGGTGTGTTTGCCAAGTACTGCTGCATGTATCTCAAGGCCACTCAATACCACGCATAATTTTAGAGCAAATATCCGCGCGAGAGCTTATTCCCAAATAAGGTCCGATATCGCTTCACCCTGGAATACCTAATGAGATTCGCGAGTCGAGCGCACGCGCGATTCCTGATGTATGTAATATTCATGCCGAGCTGACTGCGAGAGCATCCCCCAATATATATATAGGCAATGTTATAGCAATCCGGCATTTTACCCTCGGGCAGAGATCAGTTTACGATCCGTAAGAGCATTGGTAGAACGAAATCCAAACACTTAAGCAGGAGGTCAGTCGGTACCGGGTCGAGTTTACAGGACTTAGCAGCACATGATGTTGTTGCGCAGCCGAGATCGCCAATGCCGATAGTCTGAAATGAGTCCAACTGGATGCCACGACCATTCCAATTATTGGTTATGATGAGCACAGAGGTGTGCCCACATGCCACTGTATTTCACAGAGATGAAGTTGTGTATCTGCCCTAACATGGGAGCTTGGAGCTATAGGCTTGAGAGATTCACAGATCCTTCAGGAATGACACACAATATGTTTGCCATGAGAAACATCTGAGATGAGTTTTGCCATTTCGAGCTGTGAGACCTGTTCCCGGCAAACAGTGGCTGCTTGGGTCGTCCAAATTTCCAATGGTTCCAGATTCATTCTGAAGCCAGTCGTTTAGTTGTTCGTGAATCTGGTCGAGAGGCATAATCAAAAATGTACTTTCTGATCTTTTACCAACAAAATGTCCAGCTAGAGAAACTACTGCATGCTACACGTCAGGGTGGTTGTTCTTAAAGGGATGGGGAACTAAATTTTAAGTGATGTTCTATTGACTCATAGCACCAATTGATAGCATTCCGTGCCAAAAACACTATGCCTGGATGCAAGCGTAAGGAAATAATGCATTCCGAATATCGGGGTTAGCATTGCGCCTATGGGAGAATGGCTTCCATTGCGAAGTATAGGAGGCAAACGTCAGCTGATGGCTTGGTTTGGCTGATGGCTGATTGGTTCCGTTCCCCTCGTGAAGCTATCGATTTCAGCCAATCAGAGCAGAGCATCTTCGCCATAAAAGGACATCTTTGTTGTTTACAAAACGAAAGCGCATGCGTGGTGCACTCTGGCTGACCTTTTTACTGTTTCAGGATGAGAAACATGGTAGGTGTCCTAGAAAATCGCTTGTTAAAATAAGAAAAATAGCGAAAAATATTTTTTTTTCGCGCCTGACTGGTGGCAAAATGAATATTCTATCTATTTCCGAAAAGAAAAAAAAAATATCCAAGGGTTTAGTCGCAGGACACGCTGATATGACGAGGCCCATCGTAACAGATGGGGAACTCGGTGTTTCATCACAGCTGCTGACGTCACGCCTAGTTAGCAATATATCGCCCGCGAAATCGTTAGCGATGATATTCCTTGTGTGGGCCAGGCATAGGAATCATTTATGGTGCATCAAATAACGACTCAAAGTCAATTTTTAACCAGTTCTCCCTCCCTTTAAGATTTGCCATATCACGTAAATGGGTTGGCATATTTCGCGCATACTCTGAGTGATTGAGAGCAGTTACGTGCAGCACGTGGTGGTGCAAAGTGGCACAGTATGAATGGAACTCCCCACATCAGCAAGTTTCTACAAACTTATAAAAAAGACTAAAAAAAAAAAAAAAACAACATATGCTTGAAAAAAATGAGCAGATACTGTTTGTGATCGCAAGGAAGGTGTATTGTATTTGAGAAAATTATTATGGTTGATTACTACGATTGATATACTTAGAAAATATGATGTATGAGGACAACTAATCCATATGATTATTCAGCAATGGTTTTACTTGAGCGCCATGTTAATTACCCGTAATAAATTACTTGACGATGCATCATACTAAAAGTAAACATTTTTGTAATAATATTATGTGTCCGATTTTGCGTCGATCACGCATGATAATAGCCTGAGATATAAGAGATATCTGATAACTGTTATTATTGACCTTATTGTGCCAATGATTACTAATTAATGATGATGTACAGGTTGTGTCTTAGGCCAAAAATACTCTCAAATACCCCATGAATACGTGTACCAAGTTCGTGGCATGTGTTCACAAAAGTCCCCGATCGACCTATTTGAGATGTAACTGTCTCCAGTAAAGAGTCTCTCAAGGCGCCTTCGATTCTTTTCTTTTTTTTTCTTTTTTCTTTTTTAACGAATATATCCTTTAATTATCTGGAATTAACAATGAAATTTAGGTTTCTTCGATTCGTGTTTCAAACGATGATTCAGAAGTAATATTACGTTGATTTATTGGCAACAATTAAAGGAAAATCGGTTGTTGTGTTTAAATAAGAAACATTGAATGGGTCGGGCAGATTGGTTGACAATCGCATGATTATGGACACTACGAGAATGACCACTGTGGTCAGTGAAGCGATCAGACGTCTCGCCAGCATCCCATTTGATATCACCGAGCGAGGTTCTTCCCGAAATGCACCTGGAAAAAAATTGTGAAAGAGGGTCAGCCAATGAAACTGCCTTGACTCAATCACCAGTAATAATGGATATTGGAGACATTTAAATTTATAACCCCATTGGCCAATTATGTAACGAATAAGGGAATCAATGTTACGTCATTCTCAGGTGTACTTTGTATAGCGTCATAATAAGTATGCTTATGCGTTACGATTTCCATTCGATCAAGTGTGTGTTACAAGCATTAGAGTTGTAATTGAGCAAATTAGTTGATTAGTTCAACATGGAATTGTGAGTGCGTCGATGAAAACTTTAGTACCCTAGGGCTTATGGTGGGGTGCTGTGACGTCATAACACCCCTGATAGAGTGGGCTAGGAGACTCTTAACTATTTTTCTATCTCATTAAATAAAGCATTTTGAAGCCGTAAATGGCTCAAAATTGACAATATATATATCCTGTGCCAGAAACAATTCTAATTAAGGCCTAAAATTTTAGCTCACCGAAAGTAGACGCGATTTCCCTTGTTTTGACTTTTTCGCCCACACTTGTCTTTTCGTCCAATTCGTTTCCATCGTTTACGTTTTTGGTTATGGTCCCCAGAATACCAACTCTTTCCATGGCCTGCAATTAAAGCAGAGCATCTCATGTTGCAAGATGGCAGTAATAAGACATCATGTGTGTACTGCAACCTCATCAGCACGTCGTGCCCAATCTGTTCTATACACAATCGCGAGGAAAACCAACATCGCCAAGAAGAGCGCAACAGCCAAACCTAACCAGTAGCCTGAAAACGAGAACAGAGTGAGTGAGTGAGTGAGTGATGGGGTTTTACGGCTCCACCCAATTCGATCGGATGATACGGGCGCCAGAACAGAAGACCCGGGACCGGGATTTTCCCTTACTCTTATCGATAAATCCCAAGGGTTCTTTATCCTGCATACCACCATAGACAGTAGTACACAGCGCCCGGCCTTGTTACGCAGTTGGGCAGCACTGCAGAGTCACCAAAAAGTTACAATTATAACGAATTACAATTAACTTTCACAATCATAACGCCCGTGGCCTGATCGGGTCTCGAACCCTCAGCCCCACTGTCGGCATTGGATTGTAGTCAGCGGTTTAACCCACTGAGCTATCCGGTGCCTCCACGCATAACACAAATGATATAAGGCTCAGAATAATATACATGTCATCTACACGTAGAGTAGGATTATGATTACACGGCTCTAAATGTTTCAGAATAAAACATTCAACATGGAAGAGAATTCAATGTTTTACCTCCGACTCCAAGGTTTACTGGAAACATGAGGCACACAGAGATAGGCAAAGCGATGACATAATAAATGGTAAAGAGTACGGCAGCCGCCATTGCTTGTCTACCAGTACCACTCAATACGCCTTTACAGACATTCTGAAAATAAATTACAGAAAATTACAGTAAAACCTCGATGTGTCGAAGTTCGTGGGGTTAACTCAAATACTTCGACTCAAGGATACTTCGAGGGATAGATCGAGCCCATTATGATATGACCGTTATGATTCCAAACCGTGCTCTGACGTTATGATTAACTGCATGCGGTATGAACCCATAAACTATGAACGGTGATCTCATGACGTACGAGAAATCTAGACCAAAGAAATGATTATAGGAGAAATTGAGATTGAAACTTTGAATTAACAAATATTTATCAACGTGTAGATCTAAGGCTGGATTTCTTTAATTATATCTAGCTTCGAATGCGCGCGGTCTTTTGTCGGCATTCATTAAATATCATCACAAGCACACCAACAACAATGTCTTAGTCGATATTCACGATCTATTGGTTTTAGGAGTCAGCCCAGCTCTGGTCGTGGTCTTTTGTCGGTCATTCATTAAAGATCATCACAAATACACCAACAACAATATGTCTTGTAGCTTAGTTGAGATCCACGGTCCGTTGATCTTTGGAGTCAGCCAATCAAAGCTCTGGTCGCGGCGTAAACAGAGGAGAGATAAAGGCTGCCGACTGCTTTGTGGGGGCGGGGAGACTATCTGTCTCTCTCTCTCTCTCTCTCTCTCTCTCTCTCTCTTTGAGGTTATCAAACTGAGAAATATGCTCATCGAATTTTTCGACTTCGAGCTACAGATCGAAAATATGTCTCGGGGACTTCGAAAACACTTCGACACAAGGATAAATTCAAGAATGAGACGTTCGAGGGACGGATGATAGTGCTAATAATAAAGTATATGAGAATCGTCGGGACTTCGAAAACACTTCGACACACGGAGACATTCGAGGGACGGACGTTCAATACATCGAGGTTTTACTGTATCACGATTAGTAATACATTGTACTTGTACAGAAGATACACACAGAAACGAGAGGTACGAACATGATCGATATTACATGTGGGCTACACTCCAAAAGGCAAAATACTGATGTTGAAAATAAAATGGTCAGGAATGGGTAAAGCTCACAACAACGCCATAGAATAGCATGCACTTAGTCACAATGGAAATGAAAGGTTACACTCACAGCAACGCAATAGAATAACATGCACCCAGTCACAATGGAAATGAAAGGTTACACTCACAGCAACGCAATAGAATAACATGCACCAGTCACTATGGAAATGAAAGGTTACACTCACAGCAAGCACCCAGTCACAATGGAAATAAAAGGTTACACTTACAGCAACGCAATAGAATAACATGCAGCAGTCACAATGGAAATGAAAGGTTACACTCACAGCAACGCAATAGAATAACATGCACCCAGTCACAATGGAAATGAAAGGTTACATTCACAGCAATGCAATGGAATAGCATGCACCCAGTCACAATGGAAATGAAAGGTTACACTCACAGCAACGCAATAGAATAACATGCACCCAGTCACAATGGAAATGAAAGGTTACACTCACAGCAACGCACTAGAATAACATGCACCCAGTCACAATGGAAATAAAAGGTTACACTCACAGCAACGCAATAGAATAACATGCACCCAGTCACAATGGAAATGAAAGGTTACACTCACAGCAACGCAATAGAATAACATGCACCCAGTCACAATGGAAATGAAAGCTTACACTCACAGCAACGCAATAGAATAACATGCACCCAGTCACAATGGAAATAAAAGGTTACACTCACAGCAACGCAATAGAATAACATGCACCCAGTCACAATGGAAATGAAAGGTTACACTCACAGCAACGCAATAGAATAATATGCACCAGTCACAATGGAAATGAAAGGTTACACTCACAGCAACGCAATAGAATAACATGCACCCAGTCACAATGGAAATGAAAGGTTACACTCACAGCAACGCAATAGAATAACATGCACCCAGTCACAATGGAAATGAAAGGTTACACTCACAGCAACGCAATAGAATAACATGCACCCAGTCACAATGGAAATGAAAGGTTACACTCACAGCAACGCAATAGAATAACATGCACCCAGTCACAATGGAAATGAAAGCTTACACTCACAGCAACGCAATAGAATAACATGCACCCAGTCACAATGGAAATGAAAGGTTACACTCACAGCAACGCCGTCAAATAAAATGTACGCAGCCACGATCGACAACAAATCAGCAGCAAGTTCAGAGACTTCTCTGTGTATATACTCTCTATACAAGAACAAATTATCAATGAATTAAATAACTCACTTCACATTGGTAAAGATGAGTGGCAATTGCTTGTGCAGCGATACCACCAATATAAAACACAACAGAGAGACAGTTGCTAAAAAACCCATGTTTCAAATATAATTATATCAAACTGTTGGAATACTTACCAATAAGAACGATGCAAATACGTGCACATATTTGAGCTCCTGTTAGATTTTTGGCCCCTAGACATTGGCCTAATCGGATGGCACAAGCAATCTGAAGGCCATTCGAAATCTGAACCCATAAATTATCCATTTGCATCAGAACAGATTGAACAGCTAAGTCTGTTGTCCCAATGATTCCTGTGGGAAATTTCGAAATGACTTGTTTAATTGCATGTACTTAATAAAATGTGCCGCGATATTTTATTAATTACACCAGAAATCTGCTTACTTATTTTGACAATGCGGTAAAACTATAAAATAAAATGATACAATAATACATATGATTATTATTAAATTACCCATGTACATTGTACAAGTATAGCATTATAATATTGTATATGTAGCTGAAAGAGATTAACCGGCTAAAATGGTTCCGATTTCAAAGAACCAGGTTTCCAGGGAGATCATGAACATTCCAGGTAAAGAGAGTCGGATAAAAGCTCCCCAGTTATGTAGACACTGCGAGCTCCATCCTAATAAAGTAAGACAGAGCATCCGCATTTCTCGCTCTCATTTCTGTCTTGGGAGACTCACCTCCCCATGTTGCAGTATAGGTCTTCGATATTATGATGTAAACAAGGGTCATGACAAACATTGAAACGTAAGAAAGCATCAATGCCAATGCCGACCCGCTGAAAATACAAATTAATCATAGTTATCACTATAGTCTATTGACCGTATGCCCCGCTGGCATGATAACTGATAGGGAGCAATGTTTGGAACCAATCGTCTTGCGAATAAACCTACTCCAAGCCGAGATGCCATACATCCAGCAACATGAAATGCAGAAGGGCGTTTATTCCATTCGCAGCCACTCCAATCCAAACATTTACAATAACCAGTGTCTGTTTGAATATATTTCACGGCTAATGGCAATTGTTTTCAAACTTCTAACCTACTTGACACTGGAGGTATTTGAGTAGCACGATATACACGAAGAAAGACTGAAATATATTTCATGCTGAATATTTACCAAAATAAACACCACACACTGTACTCACAAATGCTCCAGGGATGAAGATCAAGATGTATTGTGCTGCCAATCTGTGCAATACGGAAATGTTACATCCAGCATTTTGATATACATGTTTTCTTATGAGGAGTACTTAGCGACCCTGGAGTCTTGTCCTAGTAGGAGGAATATTGCTTCTGCGTTGAGCAGAATAGACGCACTAAGTATGGCGGCCAGAAAAACGATCAGAAGAGCTGAAAAGAAAAGACAGACTCAAGGTACTCATTCATTTGGGTTAAAAAATAAAATTAAATATGAAATAATATAATTATATTGGTACTACAGAAAAAAATTGTGAGTGATGCTCATGCAGCCAAATGAATTCGAAACCACAGATAACAAAATTCGGCTAAATGTCATATCCAATTAAGTAGTTAGAAACCTAATTTTAACATATTGTAAAAGAATTTTTTTAATCCACTAAGTTATCATTTAAGCATATCGATATCATAAATTGCACCAATTATTTGTGGCCAACGTACATCTCTGCAAGACAATTCCGACATTCCTCTGTGCTTTTCTACCAATTGACTAGAGGAGGAAACAAATTATGTACAATTTAGTTAAAAGGCACAAGACTATTCACCTGAGCGAAATAGGTATCACAGGCGGTGCCTAACCCTTGGGCTACCGAGAGACAACAAGACGAAATTCCCTGCATAGCATAATGAATTATTGTGAAGAAGATTAAATGTATTCTAACCGTGATGGCCAGGGCAACAGCATCCAGCATCAAGTTATCCCCAAGGTGGCCACAGAAAACCATGGCGACGATAGGCAGGAGTACTTGTACAAATTGAGTCAATATCTAGGTTGGTTAAAAACAGAAATCGAAATTTGCATTATATACTTTATGGGTCTCATACGATTACAAATAACGTGATTTGTTTCTTCTTAATTATGTAAAAATCTACCGATTAAACTTCAAGATACAGAAACCACTTATACTTACAATAGGCCAAGCGAGTCGAAGTATAATTAAAGTTTCGGTGCAAACAGTTGAGCGAAATGCCTTCCGCAGCACTTCTTTGATCATTTGCACCATCGTTGCAAATTGAAAGATGGAAGAAATATGAGGCACAGCAGGTTGATTTTGTGCTGTGTCACTGCATTAATGAACTTTATTGCATGTATTAATTTGCTATAATCCTTAAGTGTTAATTCGTTATTGTTGGCTTGTGCGGGTTGAGATCGCTGATCGCATGTACGCTTTTCCTTTTCTTTTCTTTTTAATAAACAGACATTACATAAATGTGATGTGGAGAGCTAGACCACCGAAGCAGTATATGCCCTCAGTAAATTAATTAACCTATGACGTCATTGTCAACCAACCACAGCAGCCAACATTATTGTTTTTTTCTATAAAAAATTATAAATTATAAAATATATAAAATGATAATATGTTATTAAATGTAGTGGTTTTTGATTGTCGAGTAAATCTGACTCGAATACAATACGCCTCGACAATGCAGGTAATTTTGATTTCTGTAATTTAACACAATAGCTAATCATAACTTCAATTTAAAGCCGATAAAAGTAAGAGAGGAGGAAACAGCCGTCTCCCTTAAACATTGTTTATATACTGGCCAAGGATGAAAGCAGGATGAATTATGTGACTGATCAATGCACGCCAAATCATAAATTAATAATTAAATAATTAATTAGTTATCAATATACACGAATATAATTTTGTAAATAAGGCTGATAATTATATTCTCCTCACAACTATTGAATAATATACTTTACGTCAAATCCTGGATAGAGAGAAAGGGCGTTATGACTTTAATCGTGGAAGAGAGCGTTATCATTCATTGGATCAAATTGACTAGTATGCTGGATGCTAGTCGGGCCTTTTCATTTAATTCAACGGCGATATTCAGGTGTTGCTGCTACAACATTAAACACGGCGGCATAGGCCTATGCAGCCAATGCAGGCGCCTAATATCATGCGGGTCACCATGACGCCATGTCAACGCGTGTGTTTGCAAAGCACATTTTAATCAAAAGTGTGCCAACAAATCATTCTCGTCCTCCTTTCTGGAAAAAAAATATTGAAGAAAAAAAGAACTTTGGAGAACCATATTTCCACTGTCTGACTTCTTCTTACGTGAGTACGTGAGATTTTTCTGTGCAGTTGCACAGCTGCACATGTCCTGCTTGCTTTTGAATTACCCAATGTCCATGCACACGCATGTACTAAGGAGCCCGGGACCTCTCGCACCCTAAGCGAGAATCATGCCCCTAGACCAACGAGCCACCTGAATATGCTGCCGACAAACTTTCAAATCTACTCCTGAACAGAGTTCAATTTCCATTGCAAGGCAACTGTGAGTTAACAGCTGTTCAAATTCAAACACCAGCTCGTAGAGACTATGCATTTATTTATGTATTTGCCAAAATATAAAGTAGGAAAGTCTGAAACACATACAATTTCCTTCTAATGGCCAAATTGGGAGGACAAGCTACAAGATTATAACTACATACCTGATAAATGGTAGACAATAATTCCACTGATGAAACTGGCATAATGTTTGTGAATCAAATTTCAAAAAGACAATTGTCCACATCATGTTCCTGTGTGTATTTGCACAAGCACATTATAATCAAAAGTGTGCCAACAACTCTTTCTCGTCCTCCTTTGCAGAAAATTATATTGAAGAAAAAGAGGCGTTGGAGAACCGGGGCATCGATCCCCGTACCTCTCGCATGCTAAGCGAGCGCTCTACCATCTGAGCTAGTTCCCCAGTTTACACTGAGCTACTCAACAGTTCAAGTACACCAAATGATCTTTCATTGAAT
>KB293696.1:0-29343 GCA_000328365.1 Capitella teleta | reverse complement strand
CCAGCGGAGAGGGCAGAGAAGACCCCAGTAGAGAGGGCAGAGAAGACCCCAGTAGAGAGGGCAGAGAAGACCCCAGTAGAGAGGGCAGAGAAGACCCCAGCAGAGAGGGCAGAGAAGACCCCAGTAGAGAGGGCAGAGAAGACCCCAGCAGAGAGGGCAGGGAAGACCCCAGCGGAGAGGGCAGAGAAGACCCCAGTAGAGAGGGCAGAGAAGACCCCAGTAGAGAGGGCAGAGAAGACCCCAGTAGAGAGGGCAGAGAAGACCCCAGTAGAGAGGGCAGAAAAGACCCCAGCAGAGAGGGCAGTGAAGACCCCAGTAGAGATAGCAGAGAAGACCCCAGTAGAGAGGGCAGAGAAGACCCCAGTAGAGAGGGCAGAGAAGACCCCAGCAGAGAGGGCAGAGCCGACGAAGAAGATTTCCTCGTCGAAGACGAGGCGTTTTATCAGAAAAACCCGCCATGTGAAGGCAAAGATGCCGGTGATGTGATGTTGCATGCAGGTCTGGTTACCCCAGAACAGCTGCAAGAAGAACAAGAGGCTGATGTAGGATTGGCCGTCGTTTGGGAGGTGCCACGTGGTCGGCGCACGCAGCTCATGCGCTGGGCCCATGACGACCCAAGTCGGGGACACCTCGGAGGAAAGAAGACCCTGGCGAGGATCCGCCGATACTTCACCTGGCCGGGCATCGCAGGCGAGATCAAGCGATATTGCCACAGCTGTGGGCCCTGTCAGCGCGTGGGAAAAGGCGCTGCACCCGAATTTGCTCCGCTAAAATTGCTGCCGGTGGTTGGTCGACCTTTTGACCTCATCTCCGCGGACATCATTGGCCCGCTGCCAAGTACTGAGCGAGGAAATAAGTACCTATTAACGATCATCGACCACGCGACCCGTTATCTCGAAGCCTTTGCGCTACCTCGAGCGGATGCAAAGGCCATTTGCCGGTCCCTAGAGGAGGTGTTTGCCAGGCACGGATTGCCGGGTCAGTTTCTCACAGATCGAGGTATAGAATTCAACAATCACCTGTTGAAAGGTTTTTTAAAGCATTATGGAGTACAGCCGGTATTGACCCCCGCTTGCCGACCACAAAGCAACGGGACGATTGAGAGAGCAAATGCTACCCTCAAGCGAATGCTGAAAGCAGGAATTGAAGGCGTAGAGGAGCGACAGTGGGACGAGATTATCCAGTGGGCGCTCTTTGCCTATCGTACAACGCCTCATGAGAGTACCGGGTTCAGTCCGTTCTTCCTTCTCTATGGCCGGGAACCCAGTGACGCCCTAGGTCTGCTTCAAGCCTCATGGAGAGGGCAAGATCCAAATGAACAACGTGAGATTCCAGTGATACAATACCTGGATCAGCTACAAACGCAGCTTCGCTCTGCCCAACGAGAGGCCTACTCGACTGACTATCAGAGCAAGGAAGACAACGCGGCTCTGTACGACACTCGCCATAGGGCTCGAGAACGACCGTTCTACTCTGGAGATCTTGTGCTCGTCAACCTTCCGTCGCGAGGAATGAAGTTGCAGCCCGGGTGGCAAGGACCATACACTATTGTGACTAAGACAGGACAGCAGACCTATCAAGTATATCTTCCGTATATATATAGTATATATCAGTATATCTTATATATATATATATATATATATATATATATATATAAAAGAAATTAATATGTCAACGTACAATGGAAAAGAACTACTAAACTCTCTTTATCACGGTGCTATTTTAACAGCCCTCACAGTGGCTTACGCAAAGGTTGGAAAAGCTATGAAGTTGCCGATGCCAAAGCTTGATTTTGATTTTAAAGATATTTTAAGTTCAACTGTGTACATCACATCTGCTGCAGCCACTAAAGACATTCTCGTTAAGCAGGGTATTATTCCTGAAGATATCATGAAATAAAAAACATTAATAGTATATAGATAAAAAAAATGGCCACAGCAATAGCAATGATGATAGGTGGAGCCGTGACAAACGCACTAGCTTTTAGCGGATCAAACTTCTTATTTTCTACTTTCAAACAAAGAGAAGCAGACAGGGAGCGAATAAGACATGATAAAGCTGTGGAAAAATATGCGGAAGATCACAATAAATGGGTTGAAAAAAAACAGGCTAAAATTGATTATATAAATAGTAATGAACATAGAAAAAATAATGCCCTATCCAAGATTCTGAGACGGCGTTGGCCAAATATCATAGAATTTTTTAAGGAGGAACCTGATTATGAACCTGTATTTAGCCAGTATTACCAACCATCAGATGAACAGCAAAAATACCAGTATATATTCATCACAGGACTCCTTCTGAGTGGTTATTTAGGATATAGATATTTATAATTAAGTTTATGTTACAATTATTTTTATTAATAGAATATTTTTGAGACAGTTTAGAATAAGTGTGAAATGTGTCTTTATGAAACATCATAACGTCCTTGAAATTCTCGAATACACATCATCGCGCATCACATGAGCACATCGATCTTCACCTCAAAACATGTCACACTTAGACGAAACTGTCATGCAGAGCAGCGATCTTCAACGCTGTAGAAAATCAATAATTTCTCGAGGTCTTTTAACAAAAGATGTTCAGCAATCCTGACCTGACGTTACATGCGGTGTACACGAATTGAGCAGTGAGAAAACACAAGAGAACTGCCGTGAAGAAATTGACTCTGAATGACTCATTATGCTTAGCATGCATCATGGAAGCCGAAAGGATGGCTCCTGTGTCGCTTCAGAAAGAATGACTGTGCAATGTGAAAGCGCCCATTCGCAGTAGCTTGGAATTTAAGGGGACTATTATAGGCTATTTATTGCATAAAGCACCAGCCGGTCGAGGTTTCATTGAGCTGTTCGTATGGCGAAATCCCCTTAAATCGGGCTTCAATTCTGACCGATCACGTGACCCCTATACGCACTCTAGTTTTCTATGGTGGTAATTCTTCAGCAAGCACGTGTGGATCAAATAAGGAATGCTCCCCTCGATCAATTATTTTGCGATTTCGTACATATTTTGAAGAAATCTAGAAATTGTACAAAATAAATCATAAATTCATATCACAAAATAATCAAATATATCAAAAAGTATTTATAAACATTTAATATTGTGCAATATGTAGCAAATTATTATTATTATTATTTTTACGAAACTGAACACGAGTGTAAGGTCATAGGTCACTGACTTCTGCGATGAAAACTTGTGATCCGAGAAAAAAAGTTTCGTATTTACTATTTTTGAGCTGATTCAAGTGCGTTTTCAAGAGTGGCCACTTATCTTGTTCTATCGACATCATCAAGGAACATGGCCCCTATGGCTGTCCTGTCTCTCATCTTGCTGGCATCGTTTCTTCAGCCCACAGTCCTCCACGCCGAGTCTCAGTCTCTCGAAGGTAATATATACTAATATAAATAATTATTGCTCTCTCCCTTATATTTCGCCAGATTTATCTGTGCTACTCCCCCCCTCATTTCCGATGATTTCGATTCCTGGCCCGAAATATGCAAATAGCATTATGATTATGGTTATTAATCATAATCAGACATGAGTCTGAGATAAACGCTCAATAATTTTGATTTTAGGTTCACCTTTAACCTTACGATATTATGAATAATGAAGCAAATTATCCGCCAAAAATCACAGCATTCATGAATCATAGGATGTTAATAGTTGCCACGATAACTGATCCATGCTTTAGTTTTCAACTATTTTGATTTCGCTACGAATCTACTGGATCTACTTTGGATATAGCTGCCAGTGGCGTATGTCACGGAATGTAAAAATCTACCAGCAGCTCAATGCTAGGATTGAAATGTCACGTCTTTCACTAAAGATAGCTCTCCAGCATCGTATAAAAAGAAAACAGATTATTTGTAGAGCGTAGAGGATTCAACAACAAGTGACGTCAATAGCGATCAATTGTGATTTGTATGAATGTGATTACGTTTCCGTGTGAGAATTTGAAGGCCATTATCTGTGAAAGCTGATTTTTGTATTGATAGATGAGCTCTGTTTTTGGTATAATAATAATATGAGTCCGAAATCGCAGTTGCTAAACTGAATTCTGATTTTGTGGAATTCATTCGAATGAATTGTAATGTAAGGAATGTAATGTAAGGATGTAAGGAATTTCCGGATGAGAAAACCAGGTTTACTGCTAAGGATGAAAAATTCAACCTGCTAATACTTGGCAAGAAGCCAGAACGGTATAGCATATGCCCATATCATGTATATTTAGGCCTTCTGATGGTTTACAATTAGGTCAATGTTGGGTTTCTCTTAATTGTTAAAGGGATGGGGAACTGAATTTTAAGTGATGTTCTATTGACCCATAGCACCAATTGATAGCATTCCGTGCCAAAAACACCATGCCTGGATGCAAGTGTAAGGAAATAATGCATTCCGAATATGGGGGTTAGCATTGCGCCTATGGGAGAATGGCTTCCATTACGAAGTACAGTAAAACCTCGATGTGTCGAAGTTCGTGGGGTTAGCTCGATTACTTCGACTTAGGGATACTTCGATGAAGGGATCGAGGCCGTTATGATATGACCGTTATGATTTCAAATCGTGTTCTGACGTATTTATTGACGATATGCGCTATGCACTTATAAACCGCGAGAGGCTATGATTTTGTGATTGAAACAGTAATTAACAAATATTAATAAAACAATAATGCCAAATTATCTTGGAAGTCTTGGGGAAAAAAGAATTTCACAGAAGGTTGTTTACGTAGCTCTAAAGGTCTCAAGTGTCTTCACGTCTAGCTTGTGTTTTGTAGCCATAGCGATGCTGATGATCTAATGATGCTGAAGAATGTTGGTCACTAGATTTTTACTGTTTCTCGCAAAAACACTCTAAACAAACATCTTTGATATTATTGTTGCGTGCTTTGATATTAAAGCTGCCAGAAAGTTCATAACAGATCTAAGGCTGGATTTCTTTAATTAACTCTAGCTTCGAATGTGAGCTGTCTTTGGTCGGCAATTCATTAAAGATCATTGCAAGCACACCAAAAACAATTTAATGCCTTAGTTGAGATCCACTGTCCGTTGATCTTTGGAGTCAGCCTCGCTTTGGTCGCGGCTTAAACAGAGGAGAGATAAAGGCTGCTGACTGCTTTTGTGGGGCGGGGATGTTTTGATGTTTTAATTGTAAGCAACTGTGCCTATAACTCTCTTTGAAGTAACCAAACTGAGAAATATGTTCATAGATTTTTTCGACTTCAAGCTATAGATCGAAAATATGTCTCGGGGACACAGAAAACACTTCGACACAGGGATAAATTCGAGAATGAGACGTTCGAGGGACAGATGTTAATGCTAATGGTAAAGTATAGGAGAATCGTCGGGACTTTGAAAAAACTTCGACACAGGGAGACATTCGAGGGACAGGTGTTCGACACATCGAGGTTTTACTGTATACGAGGCAAACGTCAGCTGAGGGCTTGCTGTGATTGGTCCCGTTCCCCTCGTGAAGCTATCGATTTCAGCCAATCAGAGCAGATCATCTTCGCCATAAAAGGACATGTTTGTTGTTTACGAAACGAAAGCGCATGCGTGGTGCACTCTGGCTGACCTTCTTACTGTTTCAGGATGAGAAACCATGGTAGGTGTCCTAGAAAATCGCTTGTTAAAATAAGAAAAATGGCGAATAATATTTTTTTTTCGCACCTGACTGGTGGCAAAACGATTATTCTATCTATTTCCGAAAAGAAAATAAAAAATATCCAGGGGTTTAGTGACTTTAGTCGCATGACACGCTGATATGACGAGGCCCATTGTAAAAGATGGGGAACTCGGTGTTTCATCACAGCGACTGACGTCACGCCTAATTAGCAATATATCTCCCGCGAAATCGTCAGCGATAATATTCCTTGTGTGGGCCAGGCATAGGAATCATTTTTGGTGCAACAAATAACGACTCAAAGTCCATTTTTAACCAGTTCTGTCTCCCTTTAAGATAAATGCAGCGAAAGTCCATGCTTGCTTCGAAGCAGATTCATCTGTGCCACCGCATCTGGGATTCGTATGTTGGGGATCGTATGTTGTTCCTCTCTTTATCTAGCAGTCATGGACTCGTGGTGTACTACACTGTATCTATCTTAATTCTATTTAACATCCAGTCCATGTGATGAACAGAGATCGAAAGAGTTCAATTTAAAATTTGGAAACTCAACAAATGTTGATTGAATGACCTGCGGGCTGTGAATAACTTGATATGAATTTACTCGAATAAGTTGGGTCGTGTTTATTGCAAGATTTAGAGGAATGTAAATTAGTTTTTATTTCACCGGCAACCAATATTATAGCAATGAGGTCTCGAGCGTTGAAGCCTGTTGATTTGTGAAGCAGGGAGACAGGACGCTATTACAGTAGTCTAATAAACGGATGACGTTGGTTTGAAGGAGCCAGTGAGTGCTTGCATCTTGAGTCAAGAGTCTTCTAATATCATCAGATTAATTCAGTTGAATGCACGCAAACAGACAAAACACAGATTGAGAATGCTGATATGGCCAGTGGTAATAGGTGGACATATGAAGCAGTTTCGGCCTTATCACTGTTTAGTATAAGTTATTTATTTAAATGCTATAAATAGTATACCAAGTCAACTTTCATCTCAAAGCTTCATGCATTGTGATCGACCTCTGACCCTAAATGTTGTGTGTGGATCGTGGATGCATAAAGTCACAGAGAGCGGGGATTGAGAACAAATGGATCGTTTGGGATTTTAAAAAGATATCAGTCTTTTAATTATGTTTTATTAGGAGGGCTGAATTAGTTCTCGCCATCGATTTTTGATTGGCAGGTTGGCAAATCTGATTTCGAAACCCATGACGCAATATTTGTGACATCTTTCAGACCAAATGTCTCCTTTTCTATCTTTAGATCCAGCACAAGGTCTGATGAACACTACGGAAGGACCTTATTCCACGCTCACTGTCTCATCTTCACCCACAAGCACATCAGTCGTTGAACTGACCCCTGAAACCACAAATCTGACCCCTGAAACCACAAATCTGACCCCTGAAACCACAAATCTGACCCCTGAAACCACAAATCTGACCTTTGAAACCACAAGTCTGACCCCTGAAAGCACAAGTCTGACCTCTAAAAGCACAAGTCTGACCTCTGAAAGCACAACTCTGACCTCTGAAAGCACAAGTCTGACCTCTGAAACCACAACTCTGACCCCTGAAAGCACAAGTCTGACCCCTGAAAGCACAAGTCTGACCCCTGAAAGCACAAGTCTGACCCCTGAAAGCACAAGTCTGTCAACAACACAGACTCAAAGCACCATAGAAGCAGGCATGGAAAATGTGACAGCCCCCACAGATGAAATGGATGACATGACAACAACAGATGAAATGGATGACATGACAACAACAGATGAAATGGATAAAATTACAACGGGCAACATGACAACCTCCGGTGACCTGTTGACTGATGCGTCCACTGACAATTCAACAAGCGGAGTGACCTCCGGTGACCTTACGTCTGAGGACACTCCAACAACACAGGAGACGACCACAGATGGTGAGGAGGGGTCGAGCGGAGGTCTTTCGTCTGGTGCGCAGGCGGCCATTGGCATCTGCGTGCCTCTTCTGCTGCTTACCGTGGGCGTTGGTGGCCTCTACGTGTTCCGCAAGTCAGTTCTCTTCTTTCACTTGTTCAGAGATTAATTCAGCAATGAAGTGGAATTGTTTCTTTATTTTCATGTGGATAAATGCTCACACGTGTCAAATTTATCTCTTTTTTTTTGCAGGAAAATGAAAGGAGACAGAGGATATGAAACGTTGGATGATTTTGGGACGTTTGAAGGAATGCAGAATCCTACTTATGATGTGGATTTATGATCCCAAGCAACACCAGGTGTCGTTCAAATTGCTCTTTAACCAATTTCCATATCTTGTTTCTACTTGAATGAGCTAATTCTTTTTTTCATTTATTTTTAGGTGCTATTTTCCCACCGATTAACCCTGCTACGATTCATCCAATTTGCACAAATGTTGAGAAGAAATAATAATTATTTTAGTATTTATTTTCCATATATTGTGGTTTGGTTAGCTAAATGGGGCAATCAGCATCGTTAATTGTTCACAAAAGTATCTATGCAATTATTTTATATTTACTCCGGATTGAAAAAGAAATCACAAATTTGAGCTCAAATCAATGTTTTTTTTTTGTCTCAAAACCAATGATTCCCATTGCTTTGTTTTAAACATTTCCTTCGCTTTCGTTATTTTAATTCCTGCAAATAAGTTGCTGTGACAAAGAAGGAACTCGCTGCATTCCATTCATACATATCACTGTATCTTACTGCTGAACATTTTGCTAAAGAATTCTTATTTTAACTTTTGTTGTTGATCAGAATCGATCTCAATGTGATTTGTTGTGTTTATCCTCATCTCTTGATTTTATAAATAAAACAATTTTCTATTCAAAATGTTGTTGTTTTTCAAAACCAGTGAAAGAAAATCTTATCAAAACGATAGTTTTATTGCGAAAAGGAAGATACAGCTGGGAATGCGGGACAATTTGAGACACGAATGGAGATGATTTGCACCACGGGTCAAGGTCATTCACTCCTTCTCTTTGCGCTTAAGCACGAGGGGCCCTACGTTGTCTCCGGTGGTTTCGTTGTGTTTGTTGTGGGTTCCATCACAGTACGGGAACTGAAGAGAAAGATCAATGAATGCAACAAAGAGGTTGAGCTTATCACTGATAAGAGGTGCTTCATCTGATACATTTAATCAATTTAAAATGTTGTAAATCACCTTGCTTGATCGCCAGCATCTGCAGTAAGAGATTTTCTCCTTCGCCAAATCTTCGATCTCCACGAGGTCAGCGACCTTTGGACTTTCCTTCTTGATCGCAGGATTGCAGATGGGGGGAGGAGGACTGGGTTTGGGAAGGAGGAGTTTCACGATGGCGTAAACGATGAAGATGACGGCCAAGAAGAACGGAGCCAACAGCACAAAGTCATCGCCTGATAAAAATAAATATGCCATTATTTTTAATAAATTTTAATTCAGAGTTCAAAGGTCGGCTCAAGGGTCATTTTAGTCACCGTCATTCATATGCTGTTTGTGAGTTGTGACCTCTTGACCTCTGACCTGAATGACCTCACCATTCAAATGCATTATGCTGTATATATCAAGATGAAGTGAATGAAATGCCAACAATTCTTTGTACAAATATTTGTAATGAAATATCAAATAGATGAATAAATAAATGAATAATTTGATTAGTGCAATACATGAATCCATCAAACTGCTCAAAGCGCAAATATTCATTTTACGGGTTATGAATGACGCATAATAAGCTGACAGTGAAACACCATGCATGTACAGACCTCATTCATAAGTGCTAGATATAACTTAATATAATATCGTATATTAATTAGTGATCTAAGGCTGGGCGAATAGTGAAATAAAGTGAATAACAAATATTTGGGTGGTTGCATGTGATTGTAATTTTTTTTTTTTTAATAGAATGCTGTGTTTTTGAACCAGAGGAATAATAATAAAAGTGGACATGTGGGTAAAAGCTAGCTCCCCAAGGGTAGCGGAGTAGTTCCCACACACCGCTACCGCGTATCGCCATTGAGTGTGATTGACTCCCATAGCGACAGTGAGTTGTGAACTTTTGTGAAGCTTTGTGATCCAAAAATCACTATTTTTACTATTTTTAGCTGGTGAAATTCTTTGAATCCTTCACTCAAGAAAAAAGTCAACTTTTGTACACGTTGCTACCTGTGGAACAATGTTTCACAGCTTTTTAACAATAATATTTGAGAATCAGCAACATCGCGCCATGTTGTGAACGAAAATGACCCAGAATGCATCTGGCGCACGAGACCGGAATGTCAACATAAGCACGTGCGCTTTTTGTTTACAAAATGTGACAGCTCTTATCTGGAGTCAGTCTGTACAATTGAATGATCGTATATTGAGGGAAATGGAAATGCTGCTCCATTACCTTCCACGTGTTGAGGTGCGAGCAAAAAATAATAAAGTTCGAGATGGCACTCATAAATGGGATCGATGACAGCTGTCAAAACATATCTCGCGAGACTTGAAGATCACGCGTGATCTCGCGATATTTCCACGCGAGAACAACAATGGTGGAGAAGTTATATGTTCAAACTTCACAATCTTCGTATTTATATTAATTACTCTTCATTTTCTCGTGTAACAGCTCAAGTGGTGGTTATTTTTCGATTTCTAAATACATTTAGCTGCTAAAAACATTCTTACATTGTAGGAGGACTCGGCGTGATATAAATGATATTGCTCTAAAATATAGTCGCCGTTACAAAGACCTGTTCATGCAGTAGCGGTGTGTGTGCACTACGCTACGGCTTGGGGAGCTAGGTAAAAGCCTACGTATGTCTCTCGGCCATAGAGCTAATTATTCAGTCCAGGCTCACTCCAGGAAGTGTTTGTTGTGCAATTAAAGCATTACTTAAGCTCGTTGAATAATTAAATAATTAAGAAGAGTCAGCCCGCACAATCGCTCCAACGAGCGGTAAGGCGGGTTTGCTGAAAAGCTATCGATTTCAGCCAATCAGAGCAGAGCATCTTCACCATAAAAGGACATGTTTGTTGTTTACGAAACGAAAGCGCATGCGTGGTGCACTCTGGCTGACCTTTTTACTGTTTCAGGATGAGAAACATGGTAGGTGTCCTAGAAAATCGCTTGTTAAAATAGGAAAAATAGCGAAAAATATTTTTTTTTCGCACCTGACTGGTGGCAAAATGATTATTCTATTTATTTCCGAAAAGAAAATAAAAAAATATCCAGGGGTTTAGTCGCAGGACACGCTGATATGACGAGGCCCATTGTAAAAGATGGGGTACTCGGTGTTTCATCACAGCTCCTGACGTCACGCCTAATTAGCATTATATCTCCCGCGAAATCGTTAGCGATGATATTCCTTGTGTGGGCCAGGCATAGGAATCATCTTTGGTGCATCAAATAACGACTCAAAGTCCATTTTTAACCAGTTCTCCCTCCCTTTAACAATTGCATTTTAATTACATTATTATAAGACTGTTGTTGAAAATTTCAGGTGCTCAAGGTCATTGAAGATGTCCGTTTTAAATGACTGACCTCCAAGTGAAATGTGCGTTAACATTCGAATTTTTTTTCGAAGAAATGCTCGCCATTTATAGTAATTAACATTTGTGGACTTTGAATGTCTGCAGTGATACGGGTCACACCGCCATTCAACACCATTGAATCTCCTGCCAGATCACAAAACGAATTAAAAATATATGTAAAACACAGACTGTCACACAAAATTAATTAATTTAATGGGTAAAACGGATAATATGCTACCTTTCAACTTCGCCAATCCATCGACAGTGCTAGGAATTGGCAAGTTCTTCAAGTATTTCGGCAGCTGAACTTTCACAAGCTTCGCGAAGGCTTCCATTTTGAAATATTGTGGAAACGAGGTCGGAGAAAGGGATTCCCCGATGAGAGGGAATTCCCTAATGACGTCATCATTGCCTTCACGATGATGTCATTATTGCTCATCCCTACGCCACAAAGCATAGTTCAATTTGTTTATGTTTATAAATCAAAAGAATGATCATATATGAGTTATCACTGAAAATTCTCAATAAAAAAGTGTAAATTAATTGGGAATCAAGTACTTGTTCGTCACTCTCCGTGAATATTTGATATTTTTGTTCAGAATATTCATACGCAACCTAATCACTGCTTCCTGTTTTTCTCGGATCTCCATGGAAACTGTCATTTCCGGTTTGAATGGCCGCCATTTTTGATGATCGAAGAAGGTGAAGAAGTTGGCAGACGTCACATCGCTCGCATCGCATTTACTCGCTCGAAATACACACACACCGCTCAAATATGGCCCTGAAAAGAATCAACAAGGTAAGATTGCTGCCTGGGGTGCCTTATCAAGGTCATTGACGGAGGATTTCTTGCCATTTGAGGCGTTTTCCGCTAGTTTTCATTGGTTTTTATTGTGATTTTCTCAGCTGTCAAAAGCGGAAGTTGCAACATCATGGCTTATTTTGGAATAATAACTTGGGAAATATCACCTTATGGAATATGACTGAATAATGACACCGTTTCTCACGGATTCAGGCGCATTCATCCCTCGATTTTCAACCAAATGTGTGTTGATTGGTCCCCCTTTTTTTCATCTATTTAAAAACGTTTAATGCCAGTTCAGTTGTGACTCCATTGATTGAATCATAATGACGCGAGTGTCGAGTCATGGTGCAAATCTAAAAAGCGAATTAACTCTGATCGTCTAATAATAAAAAGACTTGGAACTCATGCAGTGCGCGAGACAAGGGGGCACCCTCAGAAGCTCAACCGAGAAATAACCGTCAGAGCCAGCAAAATATTCCTGCACAAAGTTCACAACCAAGGCGTCCGGACTGCTATATCAACAGCTTCAAGTCGTCCCTCAACAAGGAAGCACGACCCCCCCACAAGATTACCCCCCTCTGCAACTGAGTTGACTAAACAAAGTAATGTAATAAGAACTGCATACCATGCAGGGAAGTGTTCAGTTTTTGTTTTCTCAAATTAAGTTAAGTAACTGTTGTACAGGAAATTTCCGCGGACTGCAAATTTCACGGTTTTATGGCTGAGGCTTTATTCGTGGCCAAGCGTAGGGTCATACAGCATAAAATCACCCAGAAAGATCTCGCGGTCGATCGTGCAAACCGAAAAATTTCCCGTTCTACAGTACCCGGGAGAACTGATGCACACTGTAATGGTTTGATTTTATTGGTGGCTAAGAAGTTTGCATTGGTGCCATGCAGAAGAGGATGACTGATGAATCTCTCAGTCAACAGACTCAAGATGACTGCACACTATGAGTTGAAATCTATGGTTCATGACGTTTTTTTTTTTTTTCTTTCTGGCGCAGGAACTGCAGGACATCACTCGTGACCCTCCAGCCGGCTGCTCCGCTGGTCCCGTAGGCGAAGACTGTGAGTTGTCCCCTCATTGTTTATGCGTCGTTTCTGACTTCCGTTGTTTTTCAGTATTCCACTGGCAAGCGACTATCATGGGCCCCGTGAGTACTGCAGCGTTTATAAATCAGTGAATTATAATTTATGTCATGATTTTTTTTTTTAATCCCGCAGCAAGACACTGTGTACCAGGGAGGCGTGTTCTTCCTCACGATCCACTTCCCCACCGATTATCCCTTCAAACCTCCCAAGGTTCCTCGCCACGATCTTTACTCTTCGCTTGACTCCTGATTGCTTTTTCAGCTCTCTTTTACCACTCGCATATATCATCCTAACATCAACAGCAACGGCAGTATTTGTTTGGACATCCTACGCTCGCAGTGGTCCCCCGCCCTCACCATCAGCAAAGGTAATTAGGTCAAAGGTCAATCTTCATCGTTAGCGGCAACCGGCTCGGCATATTTCAGCGTTGGGCTCCACCTGAATACTTCACTGCTGTTAATAGCGGAGAAGTTAGAACTGGCTGATTAGGGACTGAGAAATAAAGAGAATGCTGAATTGCTAATATTATGAGGAAGGGATTCTCTTGTAATCTTATGAGAATTTGAGTTTGTTGAGAGTAGAGCTGGCTAAAAGCTAAAGATTTATCTTCAATATTCACTGAATATTAGGGCATCAATCTTCGATACTTGGGTGTTTACTACGCTTTGGGTTTGTAGGAAGTGGGAATAAGTATTCCTCGCAGCTTAGTAAATATCCTATTTGTCGACTGAATGTATCAATTGTAATCCTTAGGATGTTGGTACTATAAGTAATCTATAACCCCGCCCCTTTGTTAGTCACATGACCATGCATCAGATCCCAATTGGCTGGAGACTACTTAAACTTTGACCTCAGCAGATTTTACTTTTACCCTCCTAAATCTATTACAGTTAGAATAGGGAAATGAGGTCAAATGTTCTTGCAGGCTTCTCTCAGACCTATAATAATGCGTGATTTTTAAGGGGAGAAACCTGGTTCCAGTGTTGAATGCAGAAGTTACAGTTTGGCAATCGTGTTTCATTCCCAGCGGAAAATCAAAGATTCAAATTAGCTTGAAAGCAGCTTTCTTCGCTTGTATTTACACAGTACGGAGAAACTGAAAGCCTTTTCTTAGTTCTACGCTGGGCTAAATATAGCTTACTATTTTACATGGTTCTATTTGTGGCTATGTTCTAATTTCCTTGTTTGAGAATTTGTCTTAGAAAATAATAGTTGGAATATTTTGTAAACGAAGTAGGTTTTTGAACGTGCCCACGATTATGCAATACGTAGTTTAGTTTTCGACATGTTGCATTATTTTATGTTTTGCATTTCACCCAATTTCATTATTTTGTGAAATGTGTTGCTCGTATGAACAAATGAAATCTGAGCCAGTACTAAATAAATCCCGTTTTCAGTTCTTCTCTCGATCGCCTCCCTGCTGACAGATCCAAACCCAGAAGATCCCCTCGTCCCGGAAATCGCCAGAATTTACAAAACCGACAGAGCGCGATATGACACGCTGGCCAAGGAGTGGACTATGAAATTCGCCACTGCATTATAACACTGCAATAAATGTCTTTTTTTTTTTTTTTTTTTTTTCCCTTTTCTTTCCCTGCTTTTCTTTCTTCACATGTGTTTTCAGGTGTCGCCGCGTTCTATATTTGCTAAGAAATGAAAGTGATGATTTTGCCGCCTTTTCTCCTTCTTTCAATTAAAACGTTTTGTTGCCATGGTTACGCGTCCCGTTAATTCATGCTGTGATGTTGCCATGGCAGCCGTCCTTAGGAGGTCTTTTATCCGGGATGGAACGACCTCTCGATTTTACCCTCATGAGCCACGAGGTGGGGCTACGGAGAAGTGTTGAATCAACGCCGGAGACTATTGGTTGCCATAGCAACCGGATGGAGATGGGATTGAAGATTATGCTGCATCAACTTCTCATACATTGTCTTTGCCTATCAAGATGTAGTTTGGGGAAATCATAACATTCGTTGGGCGTTATGATTTCTGTAAATTGAGCTTCAAATACAGATGCATTGTATGTTTAACTGGGTGGTAGTGTTTTAATGAATGGTTCTGAACAATGTCAGGAAATGATTTCTATGCTTATGATTTTTAGTCAATTTATTATTTATTTTAAATTGTCAATTTATTTTATTATCACGAAAATACATGTACCAGAGTTGAGTATTATATTGCCGAGGTCAAAAGGTCACCGTATTATTACATGCAGGAAATTGGGTTAATAAAGCCACCGGTGACTGCAACATTAGGAGGATTGGGTTGTGTTGTCATGCAGGAGGATCTTCGCTGAGAACAGCATCTAAAATTACAAATATGCAGTTAAAATCCAGGAGCAGATAATTATGCTAAAATACATTGTACATGTATTCCATAAATGCAAATCTATGCGTTCAACATGCAAATATGCAGAAAATAGAGAACTTAAAAAGCAAGCTCAAGGCTAAAATGACTAATTAAAAAGCGCACTAATCGCTAAAATAAATAGCGAACCGTAAAGTTCTCAAAATGTGTTTTGAAAGCATCTTAAGCAGAAATTCTTGGATTGCAAAACATTAAACTAATTAAGATTCTAATAGGATTCAAATTAAAGATGTTAATGCTTCGTAGGCGATTTCATTTGTCGTTTTATGCATCAATCTCGTATCTGCTGCTTCGTAATCTCATGCAAGCCAAAAATTGCATCGTTCCATCGAATGAATAAGAAAACACCGGATGGATATCGTCACATCGTTTTATTCCTAACCAGTTACAACACTAGCAGAGCAGCTTTTCGCCGGCGTCAAATAAATTAAAACAGCTTAAACTATTTCAAAACAGGAAAAAGGAAATAAAGCGCATATTTCAGATCAATTTATTTTTTTTTCACGATGATACCTAGCTGCAAGATTGATTACACGCTCACACCTAAGCCTCAAAATCCAGGCCTAATCCGACCTTATGACCTCCCTGGTTGAAGTTCTTTCCCTCGAGCAGAGTGGAGAGGGTGAGGGAGACGCCATCCCGGATCTTCTGCTGATACGCAAGGCCAATCTGACTGTTATTGTTGACCTTAGCGCGAATCGTGGTGTCTCTATCCGGAGTGTACTTGGCAGCGAGACCGAACTTAGTGGCGTTGCTGCCCGCGGTCCAGTTGAGCTGGACCCCAGCCTCAAGGTCACGGTTGACCTTCTGGAACACGGCCCCAGTGAAGTCGGATCCGTCATTGCTGCAAAAACAAAGAGATTAACGACCGGCGTCCATCGCAGGCTGTGGGTACTCACACGCTGGTGTGCAGGGTGAAGTCTCCGGTCGTGTAGCCAACCGCAAAGTTGCTCTTAGCCAGCTTAGACTTGGACGTGTCAAAAGCCATCTGGTAGCCGGCCAGCCACCCCTGGTAGCCGAGCACCATGGCGCCGTTGATCGTCGGACCCGCAAAGTCAAAATCAACGTCGCAACCCGCGTTCACGTAATCCTGCTTGTAAGCGGTCTTTATCTTTCCACTCTTTTTTCTGGAGATACATGCAAATTAATCCCTGAATATTCATGAGGGCGAGAGACGTACCCTGTCTGGGGAGCAAAGCTGGTGTCAAAGGACAACTTGAGGCCCTTCAGCATCTGGTCCTCGATCGTGATTTCCGTTCCGAGCACATTGTCTGTGTTCCACTTCTCCACGAACGTCAGTCCATAGTCGCTGTACTTGTATTTCGTTTCCAGGTTACCTCCAACTTTGCCTGAATCGTGATTGGAGTTTCCGGACGTAGTGAAGTTGACTCCATTGGAGGTCTGAGTCTTCACCTCCAACTTGTACGTGCCATAGTCTAAGAGAAATAACGCAAGGTCACAAAAAGGGTCAAAAGGTCACCGAGATGTCACTCACTGAAGCCCTTGCTGAAGAGGTCACGGGCGCCTTTGCCAAGATCAGCGTACGTGGGTGGGATGGTCATGTCTGCAAGGAGAAGCAACGGTTATTAAAACAGAAAAAATATTACATCAAAGAAGCTTATCACGGTTGATAATGATCTCGTGACAAGGTCATTGGCCTCTTCAGAGCAAGGAGAAAGAAGAGGAATGCGTATCCAACGGGTGATGGATTGATTAATGAGATGCGTAAAGCAAAGCAGATGGGCCCATCAGGACAAGGCGACCAGAAAAATCAAGAAAAACAAAAAACAAGAACACTTCAATGATGTAAAATGATACCAAACAGCAAAGAAAGCATTAAGCATGTGAATATTCCAATAAATATAATCTTCTTTTATCTGTTAAATATTAATATCTGCTTTAATGTATTTTATTTTCATATTTATTCGGCTCTGTGCAACTGAACAATTATTCTATTGGAAGTTCAGGAGCAATAAAAGTAAAAATTTCATTCATTGATTACATCTGAAGTCCATTCTGGCAGAGTGCCAAAGAGGAGCTAAGCTGAATTTTGAAATGTTTACATTATTTCTTTAGTTAAGTCTGCTAACTATGAATGTAAAAAGATATACATAATGTCGACTCACGGAGAATATAAACCGTTGTTCCGGAGATAATAATCATACATTTCTTTAACGCAAATCCTTCATTCCTTGCCATTCATTGATGTTGCTATGATACTAGCTAAGCTATGCACAATGTGAATGTCAAGAACCGGTAAGCTGTCAAAAGTTGATTTAATGAATGACAGCCGATTATATAAAAAAGAACCGTCCAAAAAGAGGACTCTGCCGAGGGAGGAGACGGGACTGAACCTGGGGGTTAAATAATCTCTACATAAAATTCCCGGAAAAAGCGAGAAAATCGTCCAACAAGCGTAAAGTCAGACAAGGTCAATTGAGGGGCGAAAACAAGCCGCCTGTCCATTGCATCAGGGAAGAGAAGATAAAAAAGGGAGACAAATGCAAAGACAGGGTGAGAATTGAGCATGAAGTCGAATGCAAAATGTTGTACTGCGGTTTTAGGGAGACATAAGTGGAAAAAATGGATTTGGACATACTCACTGAAGTTGTTGGAGTGAAGTGATGAGAATTGGAGCACCGGAAGCGGAAGTGCAGGAAACGGGGTCGCCCAAAGTCACTTCACGGAGGACGCAAGGAGAAACACATTTAGAAGTAAATCGATATGAAAATTCGCTATTTATTATACAAAAATATATTTAAAAGTATTTTATTTTATTTTTTTTATAAGCTTTTCTTGGTTTTATTTACTTATTTATAATTGATACGGATTTGCGTTTATCTGTCATTTCCGGCTATGGTAACATCCGGTTTTGTGTTTACATTTTGGAGCCTGTCAAAGAACAACGTGACAATAAATAGCTTCGTTGATCCTCTATGCGTGCTTTCAGGTAAATTGGCCGTTTAAAACCTTATATCCCTGAGTCCCGAATACGCTGAGAAAGAGTGGTCAGAGATTAAAGGGAGGGAGAACTGGTTAAAAATGGACTTTGAGTCGTTATTTGATGCACCAAAAATGATTCCTATGCCTGGCCCACACAAGGAATATCATCGCTAACGATTTCGCGGGAGATATATTGCTAATTAGGCGTGACGTCACACGCTGTGATGAAACACCGAGTTCCCTATCTTTTACAATGGGCCTCGTCATATCAGCGTGTCCTGCGACTAAACCCCTGGATATTTTTTTATTTTATTTTCGGAAATAGATAGAATAATCATTTTGCCACCAGTCAGGCGCGAAAAAAAAATATCTTTCGCTATTTTTCTTATTTTAACAGGCGATTTTCTAGGTCACCTACCATGTTTCTCATCCTGAAACAGTAAAAAGGTCAGCCAGAGTGCACCACGCATGCGCTTTCGTTTCGTAAACAACAAAGATGTCCTTTTATGGCGAAGATGATCTGCTCTGATTGGCTGAAATCGATAGCTTTCCGAGAGGGAACGGGACCAATCAGCCATCAGCCAAACCAAGCCATCAGCTGACGTTTGCCTCCTATACTTCGCAATGGAAGCCATTCTCCCATAGGCGCAATGCTAACCACGATATTCGGAATGCATTATTTCCTTACGCTTGCATCCAGGCATGGTGTTCTTGGCACGGAATGCTATCAATTGGTGCTATGAGTCAATAGAACATCACTTAAAATTCAGTTCCCCATCCCTTTAAGTCATTCCCAATCTCTTTTCACCGTGGTCATAGTATGACAGTAAGACTAAGACTAGAGTCTAGTAAGAGTTAGACTAAAAGTAAAACATGATACTTACATAGTATCATACCAGCATACATAGTACATACATACTTACATACGCACCAAGCGAGATGAATGTGAGTATAGTCAGTAAGGAAGTATTATTATTATTATCACATCATTCTGTAACAAAGGCTGAGATCATTGCATATACCGGAACTCATTCCAATGGACCATTATGCCATAATGGTCCATTGGAACCAGTGGATCCTAATTATTGTTTGTTTATGGTAATTTTGCCCAGTCCCTTCAGATCAGAGCAATCGCTATTAATCTGTTTTGACCATTCAAGTTGAATGGACAAAACAGATTAATAGCTTCAGTGAGCAGCGTTTGTGTGCGGAACGGCTGTGCGCTACGCTCACTGTGCGTTCGAAACGGACACTTCAATTTTACCCGATCCGTGTTTTAACTATCCGTGTCGAAACACGGATCACGGATAGTACTGAACACCCCCAATATCCGTGCTGTCACGGATATCGGACACGGATATCTGCCCAGCCCTAATACTTTTAGTATTATACGCTGCTGCACTTAATGACCCGTTGCATACTAGCATGTGTGTGATGGTTGTTGGGTACGCCTTACAGTGCATGATCAAGGGAATTGTACATTGTAAATTTTAATTAGTGATCACAAAACATATAAGAGAGTGTCAATTTTATCAAACAGTTTAATTTCACGAGAAACGAATACCATATAGTAGTTGGACAGAAAAATAAATAAATTGTATTCTGGTGCGTAGCAAGCATATACTGCCTAAAGTGACGGCCTACTCAAGAAGCATCAATAATGCAAAAGATAAAACAAATGTGAAATAACAGAAATATAATACTCAATGAAATTAACTTTAATCTCGGAAAAGTAAGATGCTGTGTAGCGAGCGGGAGAAAAAAAAAGGTTTGTGAGTGCTGTTGTTGAGATTTTTTTTTCATTTTTTTTTTTCATTTTTGCATCACCTCTCAGCCTGCCAGTCCATGATGCACAACAGGTAATTCCCTTAAGAAGCTGATGGAAGGCCCAGCAAGTGGTACGGTTCTGCTTGTATCCAATTGTATTCAATGGTTTCATCACCAGTCAGATGCAGATTCTCTATAGCTCAATATTCTGCTGGTTTTCAATGGCTCTGTTCACCGTGTTTATCCCATCAGTCCTGTTTGAAAACAGATTCAGTACAACTTCAGAACACAGTTGATGCTTGTGAGACAAGCAGCACCATTTGCAAATCTTTGTTTGGACACAAGGAGAGGGTGTTGGTACTTGTGGAAAGAACCTTCATTTGCATACTGGTCAAAATCAATTGGGCCAGAGGACAAGATCTCCTCCAGTCTCTGCTGGTTGATGGTGTAATCTTTGACATTGTTGAGGTGCTCTTGTGTACTCCTTGTAAATCACTGTAGATGTCAGAGCAACATAAGAAATGAAAGAGTCTGGAGACTGAAGATGCCTCTTGCCATCACTTTCATCTCTCCATTCCTGATTCTTGGCAAGCCTAGGGCAACATCATCGCATGCAATGATCATAAGCAGCACTGTCCATCCTGCTCTGTGTTACCTCTGACCTCTCCGATCAAGTCAATGCACACATCATCCTTGGTCTGCCTAGCCACTGTAATGAAGTCCACGAGAGTAGCTTCCCTCTTGTCCAGCTGATCCTGTCTGGTGCGAGCGCTCCACGAGGCCGTTTCCCTGCGGTCTGTAGGCTCGCGTCTGATGCAGGCGTATTCCCAGAAGGCGGCCAAGGGCCTTCCAGATTTCGGAGACGAATTGTGTCCCGCGATCGGACGTGATGTCGTCGGGCACCCCGAATCGGGCGATCCACCCGTGCAGCAGGGCGGAGGCGCAGGTGGCTGACGTCATGTCTCCGAGGGGGATGGCCTCGATCCACCTAGTGGATCCACGAGGGTGAGTAGGTAGCGCTTGCCTTGGCACTGTGGGAGCACGACGATATCCACGTGGATGTGTCCGAATCGGCGGGCGGGCTTCGGGAAGGAGCCGATGCCGCTGTCGTAGTGCCGAGTCACCTTGCACTTTTGGCAGTCAAGGCACGTGCGAGCCATCGAACGGACTTCTCTGTTGAGGCCGTGCCACACGAACTTGGCGAATGCAGCTTTACCGAGGATCGGATGCTGGGATGAGAGATGTTATGAATGGCGTCAAAGACTTGGCGCCGGAATGCCCTCGGGACCAGTGGCCTCGGTCTGCCTGTGCTGACGTCACACAGGAGGGAGGTGTCTCCAAAGGGGACGTCTTGCCAGTTCATCCCGGTGATGGCTGTCTTGTAAGCTGTCGTTTCCGGGTCCTGACGGTGCTCCTCGGCCATTGCGCTGTAGTCGATGCCGATCTGAACTTCGTCCATGATCTCGGCTGCCTTTTGAATGAATCGGTGGTAGTAGTTGAGCATTCCAGTGTATTCTTGGACCTGCTTCACCGATGTGGGCCGGGGGAAGTCTCTAACGGCGGCCACCTTCTCTGGCAGCGGACGGCTGCCGTGGGCGCTCACGTGATGTCCGAGGAAGTCGACTTGAGACGCACCGAAAACACACTTCTCGACGCGGGCGACGAGATCGTTCTTCGCCATCAGAGTGAGCACTTGCCGAAGATGCTCTTGGTGGTCGTCGGGGTTCCTACTGAAAATCAGCAGATCGTCAACGTAAACGGCCACGAAGGGAAGATCGCTAAAGATGAGGTCCATTTGTGCTTTGAAAGGTGGCGCCAGCGTTGCGCAACCCGAACAGAGTGTAGTAAAATACGAAGCTCCCGAACGGAGTGACGATCGCAGTCTTCGGCACGTCTTCGGGACTGACTGGGATTTGAAAGTATCCCTTCAGCAGGTCGATTTTCGAGAAGACTCGCGAGCCGTGAAGGATGCTGGTCAGGTCGGCGATGTTTGGGGTGGGGTAGTGGTCAGGTTCCGTCTGCATGTTGAGTAGTCCCCGCATGGACGGAAGGAGCCGTCTGCTTTCGGCGTCATGTGGAGCGGGGCTTCCCTCTTGCATATGCCCATGCAAACCATGTCGGCGAAGTACTTCTTAGCAATCGCCAGACTTTCTGGTGTGAGGCGCCGGAACTTCTGGTGCACTGGACGACCGTTGGTTTTTATGTGGTGGTAGATGCCGTGTTTTGCTGCACACCCGGGCGTCTGCTGTAGTTCGGGTTTAAAAACCTCAGCGCACTCTTGGAGGATCGGCGCCAGGTGGGGGTGGGGTGTCGCGATGCAAATCTCAGTTTTTTCTGGGCTGGGAGATGTGACGACGGCGAGGGGTCTGAAAGACATGGCATCTAAGAGTCGGCGATTGGCGACGTCGACGAGGAGATCATTAGCGCTGAGGAAGTCGGCGCCGAGGAGGGGACGTCTGTTGACGTCGGCGATGATGAAACTCCAGCGGTACGCGTGACCGCTGAAGCGTAGCTGTAGTTCCCGTGTCCCGTAGCTGCGGAGAGGGCGATCGCCTGGCCCGTGGCCTTGTCCGTCGATCGGTCGTTGGCGTCGGCTGGGAACACGGAGACGAAGGCACCAGTGTCGACCAAGAAGCAGCGTCCAGATAGCTCGTCCCGGACGGTGAAACCTGACGAGACGATAGGGGCGAGGGAGGCTACCTGGACGCGAGTGTCGGGGGCCGCCATTACTGGCGACCCACTCGCCCGTTTTTTGACCACCTCGGGCAGTGTGGCCGGCATTTCTTGGCTTCTTCGCTGTAGCGGGAGTGGTAGAAACACAGGGTTGGTGCCTCTGGGTCTGTGCTGAGTGCGCTCCTCTTCTTGGCTGCTGGGGTCGCGCTGCAGATGTCGCCTATCTGTGGCGATACCTCGAAGGTAGAAGCGCGGCGCAGTGTCGCCTTGTGGGCGTCGAGGAGCTTGTCGGCCTGAGCAATGAGGTCCCTTGTCTCCATTGTGTGCGCGTCGGGGAGACTTTGGCGCACTGCGTCGGGGAGACTCTGCAGGAAGATTTCGCGTTCCAGGCTGACAGTCTTTGGTAGGCCACTCTAGCCTGCGGGGAGCATGAGGAGGGACTGGATCTCCGCCCAGCGATCGCGAGCGGTGTTATCGCCGAGAGGCTGTTGAGCCAGGCTCAGGACGCGCTGCGCCCTGTCGCTCTCCGACAGCGAGAAGCGCTTCAGGATGTACGCCTTGAGGTCTTCGTACTCCAGCTGTTTGGGTTGCTCCGTGAGCCAGGCCTGGATAAGGTTGGCAGTCTCCTCCGACATGGCGCTCAGCGTGTGGTCCGCTATTGTCACGCCGTTTTTTATGCCGGAGAGACGGAACTTGGCCTCGGCACGGCAGAACCATACTCCAGGGTTCTTGATGGAGAGCGGCGGCAGCTTAACAATGACGGCGGCGATGGGCGCGGGTGCAGACCCTTCGGATCTTTCGTGCGTCATCGTGGCTTTGTTCGACAGGGTCACCACTTGTAGCGAGTAGCTCAGAAGGAACGATGCGGGCACGTTGGGTTTGGTGAAAACGACTTTATTCTCGTTCGCTGGCCCTTATAAGGGCCGTACGTCGGGTGACAACCCGCATGGCCGGGCGCCAGTTAACTACCGGCGGGATGGCTCGATTAAGCCGTTACATATGTTTCTTATTTTCCCCATTGTATTTTTTTCATATTTCATTGCAAAAATAAATGCGTTTTTCTTTTTTATTCTCTCATTTGTAAATTTTAAATCACAAACTCGCACTTTTGAGCTGAAGGACTTCAACCCCCGTTTCGCGTCTGACCATTCGATTCAATTCCTCGTGTCAGCAGCGTGTGTTGTGTGTCATATCTTCCAGATTTCTCTTTCTTCCTCAGCAGGCAGAATGACCGAAATGACCGTCCCTCAGTGGTCAGTCGCTGAAGTGCGCATTTGGCTGGGAAATCGAGGAATGGGTCAGTTCAGCGAGACGCTCTGTGTCCAGCACAAAGTGGACGGTCAAGTGCTGCTGTCCCTCACTGAGACCGATGTCCGGGAGATGATTGGCACATCGTGCCTGGGTGACGTCAAGCGCCTGACCCTTGCGGTCAAGGAACTGCAGCTGGCCACGCCCACCCCATACGACCACATCCGCTCGTCCAATGGGTCATCTCCGGCTAAGGCTGTGTACGCGCGCTTTGACAGCGAGGGTTCAACGCTCTCTGATGACGCACTCACCCACAAACGCATATCACGGCGTTTGGAGCCAGAATACTCAAAGCTCTTCCTCAGTTATTGCTACATGTTTTCGGTCTTCCTCATCACGGCGTTTGTGATGGTCATTGTGCACGACCGGGTGCCGGACATGGAGAAGTACCCTCCTCTGCCGGACATCGTCCTCGACAACCTGCCCTACATCCCCTGGGCCTTTGATGCGTGTGAGGCTGCTGGGGTAGTCCTCGTCCTCATCTGGACTGTCACCATGTTCTTCCACAAACACAGGTGCGACCTCAATGACCTCTATGACCTCTATGACCCCAATGACTTCTATGAAACCTATGACCCCAATGACCTCTATGAAACCTATGACCCCAATGACTTTGATGACCTCTATGACCCCAATGACCTTCCTCTCTTATGCAGGTTCATCGTCCTGCGTAGGATGTTCTCCCTGGCTGGCACAGTGTTCTTGCTGCGCTGCTTCACCATGCTCATCACTTCGCTGTCTGTGCCGGGCGCTCACCTCCAGTGCTCCCCAAAGGTCAGTGACCTCCGCTCTTTTGCCTCTCGTCATCATCACATGCGCTTTGTTCTGTGCAGAATTACGACAGTTTGTGGTCGAAACTTCAGCGAGCGATTGCGATCTCCAAAGGGTTTGGAATGTCCCTTCAGGGAGTGCGGACGTGTGGGGACTACATGTTCAGTGGGCACACAGTCGTGGTCACTCTGCTCAACTTCTTCATTACTGAATGTAGGTCACTGGCATGCATGTAGGTCACTGCATGTAGGTCACTGACATGCATGGATGACAGCTGTTGCTCCTGCAGGCACCTTTGAGTGCATAAATTACTATAATGAGCGCATAAATTACTATAAGGAGCGCATAAATTACTATAATGAGCACATAAATTACTATAGTGAGCGCATAAATTACTATAGTGAGCGCATAAATTAATATATATGTTCTGTTTGCAGACACTCCCCGCCGCATGCACTGGTTGCACACCTTGACGTGGGTCATCAACATATTTGCCGTCTTTTTCATCCTTGCCGCCCATGAACATTACTCAATCGATGTGTTTGTGGCTTTCTACATCACCAGTCGTCTGTTCCTCTATTATCACTCGCTGGCAAACAACCGTGTTCTGCACCAGGGCGACAGAAGAACTCGCATCTGGTTCCCGATGTTTTCTTTCTTCGAGAGTACGATCGATGGCATTATTCCAAACGAGTACGAATGGCCCTTGTCGTTGCCATGGAGATCAGCTGCCAAGTCTGATTGATATATTTTTCTTTTACACCGATTTAAGGGTATTTTTGTAACATGTATTTTTATTTTTTTTTTTGTAATATGTGATGCGTTATTTATGGAATATTTTAATTGATTCCTGAGCCGTGAAACCTCACTTTCTACGTTTATCAAAGAGTTATATTTTTTTGTTGAACTTGTTCAGGTATTTCATGTGTGTATTTCAGTGTATGTCTCTTGCCTAGTGAACCCACCTTCCTAATACTCAGTTTTGCTGTCCGCTGAGAGCACAAATGGTTCTGTTTATCTGCTTCTGCTCAATTCATCTCGTTCGTACTCCATCAAATAAAAACGCAATAATTTCGTATTGTTTCTGTGTTCTTCTTGTGAAATAAAACATGTACGGTATATATATATATATATATATACATATATATATACAGCCATCGCAGGGTACAAAAAAGAACAATAATAATATGCACAACCTGTAAGAAATATATGATTAACATATTACCAATTATATCTGATTAATCAATTATTACTGATTATTGATTATTACTGATTAATGAATTAATTATTAATTATAGCCTAGCTACTATAACGTTACTATGCATTAAATGTTCCTTATCCATTATATGTTTGTATGGCCAATACAAACTATTATATGCAAGTTCAATATATTGAGCATTACTCACTGGTATTTAACCCAATTAATCAAAAATTGGCCACCGTTTCCTTAGTAACCATAACACTTGAACTTTCAATATTTTTTATTTGAATTCCCAGACATGTTTTCAGCTCAAATATCAAATTCGATAACTCTCTTCCTCCTGCAGCCCATTTGAAATCATAATCATCAAATACAAATCTTGTCTGTCATAATTAACACAAAAAATCAAGAGAAAAAAAAACAAACTGTGTGCAAACGGATTGTTCGAAAGAATCCGATATTTAAAAAGACAAATTTAAACAATCCTTCTCGCCAAGGACCCAATATTCTGCATGGAATATGCATCTTCTGCATTCGTTCTTCTTCGCGTATTTCTCCATATTTGAAACGACAGAAACAATTTCATTAATCCACTCATGCCGAGAAACCTCCTGTGGAATTTTGTGCTGTTGGAGTGAAATCAGAAGAGCTTTCTTCATTGTATACGATTTTCTGAAGACCTGTGCCAAGCGTTTGCCAGTCCACTTGAAATGGGCAGAACCGAATGCTTTGCCAAGCACATATGCATCGATGGCTGCACTGGGAAGTGATTTCAGCAGCACTTCCTCATAGTCAGTGGAGGATAGATCCAAACCGTCGTACCCATCTCGAAATAATCCATAGAGCTGGCACTTTGAGAAGTCCAGAGGAACAGACCAGTCAATGCTCACATGCACGGGAATCTTGAGGGGAATGGATGGCACCAGGTCAATGGAGATGTGTAGTAACTTGTATAAATGACCGTTGAACACCAGGTTCAGACAAAGGCCAACATTCATGCGCTCACAGCTCACAAACTTCAAATGTGACTCCTTCCATATCGAGTGCGTCAGGAGAAGTTTTTTTATCAGAATATGTAGAATTAAATTGATTTCAAAGGGACTTACTTCATCTCTAATTGCGGGAAAGGTCAACATTCCTATATTTGCTTTGCAGTTATTGATGGAGATTACTTGACAATTATCAGAGATTTTATCCAGTAAGAGCATAAAATCGAACTCATCTGGAAACCCACATTTGGTATCTTCGCCCATACTTCCTCTGAGCTTCGGATCGAATACAAGTAGAGAGTATTGGCGTCCAAATTGCTCACTAAACCTCTTCATAAATGCCAGCACCTCATTTATCACCAAGCGTCCTTCTTCTTTGAAACAGTTCTCTTGTTTGATTCTGGTGCCAAGCACAGGGGACTTCAGCAGAGATGCAAAAACTGCCTCAACATTATTTTCTCCAGCAATCTGCTTCACTTCACTGAACTCCACGCTCTGTGACTCAAGTTCGATTTCAGCTTTTCAAATGAAGATGTCTGGTTTCCACAATCCGCCTTCATCGCTCAGCAGCTGCACGATGTAACCAAATTCAATCATTTGAGCCAATTCACTACTATATTATATATAATTTATTCATAAAAGATTTCTAAACTCAAGTCGAGATTTCAGTCTAACTGTCTAACTGGGCGAACTTTTTTTTTTTTTTTTTTTTTTTTTTTTTTTTTTGTACTTTCACAATCTACATTTCGCAAACTGTTCCTTTAATATTTTGAGGACATTTTACCAAGTCATCTTACAAATACCCAAACTTTATGCATATCATTTCTTTTTAAATGTTTACAAGGGGGTTTCTTTTCAGCTGAACTATAAATGTGCCATACGAAAACATAAGTAACAGCATAAATCACATTTGTGAGATGCAGGGGGTATCATTTCATTTCACTTCCCCATTAATTTTTTTCAGTCAATGAATCCATCTCCAAGCATCTTGATCACGTTATTGAATGCAAAATGCAACGATGCATTCATTTAGGATGCAGAGCGTTATTTTATTTACATGAAAGAACAGGGAAGTAAATCGTGGCATCTTAACTTCTTCGGCACCCAGTATCAGTCGGTGGTTACGGCACGGGATTGCCTGATGACGTGGATCAACATGGCCATCTTCCTTCTGCTGCTCGTATTCGGTGGAGTTGGCGCCCGCGTCACTTTCTCGGACAATGCATACAACGACGTGCTGGTCTACATTCACCCAGACGTTCCTGAAGATGTCAGACTTCTGGATAATATCAACAAAACCTTCACATCCGCCTCTGCTCTTCTGCATCGTGCGAGCCAGTGAGCGATATTGCCGTTTTCTCAAAATGAAATATAGGTCATTCATTTATAGTTTGGTTTATTTTACATCATCAATACACAGTATTCTCTCTCGACTGTCATATTTCTGAGACATTTATTTATCAAAAAAAAAAAAAATACTTCAATGAGTCAAAAAGTGTGTTTTGCAACGTATTAATAACAATTAATAAAAGACAAAAGTTATATGTCATGCAGGCACATGTAATACATGGATCTCGGTAGACATTTTAGGATTACAATGCTATAAATGAATAGAATTGCAGATTTATATATGGAGGCATCATCATTCGTGTCCGAGTTCCACCAGTGACTGTGAGATATATCTACACATGATTCACATTCAACACCTAACGGATCGCGATCATTGAAGCGTGGATTGGCCTTCTGAGATTATATTGAATGCAAAATGCAACGATGCATTCATTTAGGATGCAGAGCGTTATTTTATTTACATGAAAGAACTAGGCGTGACGTCAGGATCTGTGATGAAACACCGAGTTCCCCATCTTTTACAATGGGCCTCGTCATATCAGCGTGTCCTACGACTAAACCCCTGGATATTTTTTTATTTTCTTTTCGGAAATAGATAGAATAATCATTTTGCCACCAGTCAGGCGCGAAAAAAAATATCTTTCGCTATTTTTCTTATTTTAACAGGCGATTTTCTAGGTCACCTACCATGTTTCTCATCCTGAAACAGTAAAAAGGTCAGCCAGAGTGCACCACGCATGCGCTTTCAACGTAACGTAAACAACAGAGATGTCCTTTTATGGCGAAGATGATCTGCTCTGATTGGCTGAAATCGATAGCTTCACGAGGGGAACGGGACCAATCAGCCATAGCCATCAGCTGACGTTTGCCTCCTATACTTCGCAATGGAAGCCATTCTCCCATAGGCGCAATGCTAACCCCGATATATATATATATATATATATATATATATATATATATATATATATATATATATA
>KB293692.1:9214-26558 GCA_000328365.1 Capitella teleta | reverse complement strand
TGGTACACATTCAAGTATATTATAATATATAAGCACATAGTAACTATAACATAGTATCAAAGGTAATTTTGTGACAAATGATTGCTTTGTCAACTTTAAAGGCAGTTTATCCGATTGGAGACATACAATTCTTGATTGATAAAAATGTTCTGATACCCGAAACAATTGGATATGTTCCAAAGCATTTGACAACTGACTTAGCGAATATCATAGATCTTGGCAGGTTGATGATAAAAGCTATCCCCCACCCTAAAAAATAAAATAAAATAAAATAAAATAAAATAAAATAAAATAAAATAAAATAAATAAATAAATAAATAAATAAATAAATAAATAAATAAATAAATAAATAAATAAATAAATAAATCAATCAATCAATCAATCAATCAATCAATCAATCAATCAATCAATCAATCAATCAATCAATCAATCAATCAATCAATCAATCAAATAAAAAAATAAAAAAGCGTCGAAATCTACTGACAACTTCTTTTATTGCTCAGGGTCAAAATTTCAGTTATTTTTTACATGGTGGCATGCAGTCAGGGCTCGAAATAAGACTCAACAACTCGTCATTGACGAGCAAAAATATCACGAATGGTCGCCAGATGGCGAGTAAACATTTAGCTCTTCTAAAATGTTAAGGACCGTTTCTTTGGTTAACCCCAGGCAATAGGTTTTTGCTCAATCTTTTTTCTAAAACAAATTAACCCTGTGACCCCACGCAGGCCGCCTAATTTCATGAGGGCAAGTTTAAAGTAGCTGACACCATGTTGTCGCCAGATCAAACGAATTATTTGTACGTTGTGCCGCAGTTGTTTTTACTGCATTCACATTTTTCAAAGTCACTGGGATGTTATACTGGTAGTTAGTCTGAATACTATAGTAAATGTAGTATAGCAGAGTGCATGTAGTCTAGCAGTGGTTAGTGATTTCATGAATCATTCCTTCCATCATCCACTCACTCACACGACATTCGGTATCGGAAGTTGAGTCTAGCTCATGCTCTAATTAAAAACAGACACTCGCAGAGCAAAGGTTTCGAGAGTGAGTTGTAAAATATATTTCAGAGCTAAATATACGGAATAAATATTACGGCAATAATGTTTCCTAAAACGTTTACAATGCAGAAGGAAAAAAAATAATTCTGAATTCAAAGATTTTGACATGAAGCTTAAGATGTTTGATACTTAGACTTTTGAGGAAAGTTTTCCTGGGCATATTTTATTCAATTCACATAGTAAATATTATTGTCGTTATTTTGAGCCAAATCCGACATCTTTAAATCATTTCCTCCTTTGCTGTCAAATTGCTCTCCAGCTTTCCGATTTCTCTTATAAAAACTGGAGCAAACAATCTTCCTGAAATCCTGTCGAAATTTCGACCCTCCACATGTGTATAATAGGAAATTAATAGCATTATTTGTGAAGAACAGCGAAATAGTTAAGTGGTAGGCCAGGAAGAAGTCAGAGAGAGCCACCAGGCTGGCGTATTTGCTGTAGTATTGGTAGTAGATGTATCTGATGTGAAGAGGTAGAGTTAAGAGCAGAAAGGTGAAGCTGATCAATAACAGGGAGTTCAATGACTCCTTCTCCCGGACGCTCTGGCTTTCAATGACGATACTCGACTTCTTCCTCATCTCAAGAATGATGGCTAAGTTGAGTGTGAAGAGAACCAGAAAAGGTACAAATGAATTCATGCTGACTGTGATCCAGGAGTAGATTACAGAGAACGTGTTATTAACATTCATCCCGATACACGTGGGTTTCACGCTGACTGCGTACAGGAACTGTGGGATGCAGTAGACGGACACAGCGAGTGGGACGATGATGATGATCTTCTTGGCTCTGGATGCCGTGCAGATTGCCGCCGAGCGAAGAGGAAACTTGACGCAAAAGAACTGATCCAAAGTCATCACCATAATGTAGAATGCACCAGTCAAGGATGCAGCATTGTAGATGTGAACTACGAACTTGCATTCGATCGATGAAGGCCCGATCTGCACTGATCCATCATGAAGGTATCGGTGAACCAGGATACGCACCCATTGGTAGCCAGCCACCAGCAGCATCACGCAGTCAGCTACTGCCAGGGCCATCATATACTTGCTGAGAGGCCGATTTTTCGTCTTCTTGCTGCTCAAGACGATCAGAGATAAAACATTGCCAACTGACCCAAAGGTAATTATAAATGGCAGGTAGAACGTGTTTAAAGTTAAGCCAATCTCACGCCCAATTGTATGCACGATACCGTTTACTTGGTTTCCATTGGCTAGGTCTAATAAGTCATTGACCTCGGTTGTCCATTCTGACCCCTGGGTGCTCTGAGTAAAATCTTCACTGTTCACATTGGTGTCGAGAGCAGAGAATTCCATCTTGGTTTGTGGTCGGTTTAGCTTCATGGGTTTATATATACGGCGACTGACATCGAATGAGGCACACACAGACTCGACTGCCGAGATGGAAATATCATTGTTGGTATTTGTTTTTGAATGCTGATGTACGTGCATACAGTTAATAATTTATGGAAATGGTATATTTTAATAAGCTGCCAAATTAACTCACTTTCCTGTTCTTTTATTATTCACTATCATGACTACATGTAGCGGTTTTATTGCACAAAGTCTATCATCGAATACTTTTTATATGTTGTCATTATTGGCATTATGCAACAAGTCGTAAGATTAGCTTGATCGTGTTTTTCCTCTCTTTTATAAAGCCCGATACCTACGCGGTGCTGATGTCTATTGACTATTGCCTGATGTTTTGGCTTCGAATGAAGAAATCGCAACGAAAACAAACATCAAATTTAATTTATACACTTGCAATAATTAGAAGAAATTCAACAAAATATACACGTAAACCATTATAAAGTCTATTTATATTAACCACCGACAATTAAGCCACGTCTGTGGACTCGATTCGGCTTCGGGTATTCAGACAATTTTCACTATTCGTCCATCACTAATATTATAAGTATGTACTAGCTACTAGTCAAATTTCCGCCTCTTCAGTCACGACTTTCAAATCACGATGACTTTTACATTTCTTAGATTTTTTGTATACATTTTCTTCATAATACTCGAGTTAAAGGAATTGTGGAAAACTGAACTTAAACTTCGCTTGCCAGGTCTGACGAGCTGTTTTTGTAACGTACTTGCCCAGATGAGATTTGTGTGGATCCAACCTGTTCAGATTCCTCCAATAAACACCAGTAAGGAAGCCGTGTTATATTCAGCTGCATGAACTCTTTTATAAAACACCCATACGCTCCGCTTCATGGAGTATGCGTGGTTTTGAAACCTTAAGGATCAGCCATAATGCCCGAGATAACGTCAAATTCACAAAATATACACCTTTATTAAGCATTCCAGTGCAAAATAATAATCACCTGATATCGTGCATTTACATGACATAAAAGAGACACGAACAGCGCATAGTCAGTTATTTTAATTCGTGGAATGGAACGTTAATCGCCAATGAAAACCTTTGATTCATGAATCAAAGGTTAAGGCTAACTTATTAAGCTATAATTTCACAGGTTGACGCTTTTATCTCTCCTCTGTTTAAGCCTCGACCAAAGCGAGGCTGACTCCAAAGATCGACGGACTGTGAATCTCAACTAAGGCATTGTTGTTGGTGTGCTTGCGATGATCTTTAATGAATTGCCGACAAAAATAGCGCCTGCCACCTGGTTATTCGATGTCGAGTGTAACTGCAGAGTCACCGAAGAATTACTAATATAACGAAGCACAATTGTGAATTATAATTGTAATTTGCTATGATTGTAATTCTTCGGTGACTCTGCAGTGCTGCCCAACTGCGTAACAAAGCCGGGCGCTGTGTACTACTGTCTATGGTGGTATGCAGGATTGGGATTTATCGATAAGAGTAGGGAAAACCCTGGTCCCGGGCCTTCTGTTCTGGCGCCCGTATCATCCGAATGGTTTGAGTGGAGTCGTAAAACCCCACCATGTCATGTCCTACTGACCTTTGGTGCTTTGGTAAATCGACATTGTCTCCTTCGTCGTGAAGAAAACCGATTTTCTGCTTTGATCATTTGATCCTATTCATCTATCATTACACCGTTCACCTTGATGTTGTTGTCGTGTTTCTGAAAGTGTCATCTACTTCAGCCGAAGGCTAACTTATTAAGCTATAATTTCACAGGTTGACGCTTTTATCTCTCCTCTGTTTAAGCCTCGACCAAAGCGAGGCTGACTCCAAAGATCGACGGACTGTGAATCTCAACTAAGGCATTGTTATTGGTGTGCTTGTGATGATCTTTAATGAATTACCGACAAAAGACAGCTCGCATTCAAAGCTAGAGTTAATAAAAGAAATCCAGCTTCGATCGATTATGAACTTTATGGCAGCTTTAATATCAAGGCACGCAACAAAGATATGTTTCTGTTTATGCGAGAAACAGTATAAATCTAGTGACCAACAGTCTTCAGCATCGCTATAGCTACAAAACGCAAGCTCGATGTGAAGACACTTGAGACCTTTAGAGCTACAACAACCTTTCGTGAAATCTTTTTTTCACCAAGAATTCCAAGATAATATTTTCACCTTTTGACATTACTTTTTTTGTTAATATTTTTAATTACTGTTTCAATCGCAAAATCACAGCCTCTCATAGTTGCATGACGTGTATAGCGCATATCGTCAATCAAAACGTCAGAACACGATTTGAAATCATAACGGTCATATCATAACGGCCTCGATCCGTCCGTCGAAGTATCCCTAAGTCGAAGTGCTCACAAAATGCGTTATACTTGAAGCACCTACGGCCGATTTTCGTGTATCGCGCAATGGCGGAATGCACCGTGCCTGTGAGCAATCTAGGATAGTAGTGGAAATCGTTGGACACGGCGTTTTAACACCTTTGCGGTCAAAGTCACGTTGTAGATTTTTTTATATTTCAGACTCGTCGAAGCCAGCTTTTTTCCCCAACAGAAGAAATATAAATTGGGCGTATACCTGCTATAGCAGTCAGAAAGAAACCGACACATAAAACCACCATCAAAACGCAATGTTTTTATTAGTATTTCAACATTAGTTAACCGAGAATTCCATCCATACAACGTGATATCATTCCTGACGACATTAATGAGTGGTATCCGACACAATATCTGATACCAAGTATACAGCTTTGATGACAAGAGTTCTCTGCTGAATATTCGTGGAGATCTCACTTCGAACACATCATGGATACAAATTCTGTGGGGTGAAAAGGGGAGATAATTAAGATACGATAAGATAAGAGATCTGGAGTGGAAACTGGGTACGGTTGAAGATAATGACTTTATACGGATGCACACGATTTTACTCTCTCGTGTGATGTGGCTTAAATAACTAGTGAGGATCTCTGGACCGGTGTTTACCCTATCGCATCGATAAATCCCAAAACGTTGGTCATACTGCTTATACTACCCCAAAACATATGAACACAGAACTGCTCTGAAGTGTATGATAGCATCACGGATTAAAAATGGAATGAATAACTACATAACATATATCTTTGAAATACACGTATCCATGGTATATATAATTTTCGGGTGCCTTTACAATGCAATCGGGTAGCTCAACACCTATGTTGCTCGGCTACCGCGATATAATAAAACCGCAAACTTATTACATACGTAGCATGAATAAATTTCCTGAAATCAAGAAAGTGTTATACCTTCATAGTTGACTTGTCCATCACCATCAATGTCAGCCTCTCTGATCATCTCGTCGACCTCTTCATCAGTGAGCTTTTCACCCAAGTTTGTCATGACGTGACGGAGCTCCGCCGCTGAGATGAATCCGTTGCCGTCTTTGTCAAATACCCGAAACGCCTCCCGGATTTCCTCTTCGCTATCCGTGTCCTTCATTTTGCGGGCCATCATAGTTAGGAATTCAGGAAAATCAATTGTCCCATTACCTAACAGTTGAAATAAAATTTCATCAGCGGAGGGGTTTTTTTTTTTTTTTCACTCCTTCATACACAATTAATTATACGAAAATAATTATGAATATTAAAAAGCGTGGCCCATTAATAGTCTGAAAGTCTTCTACTCCGTGTTGCTGGTTTCTCAGTCAGAAATTATCGGGGAAAAAAGTAATCGGTTAAAAATATAGATTACATGTACTAGTAAAAATAATATTGAATAGTATGAACGCTTTTGGATGGTATTCATAATTGAATAGCACGAGCATAATAGCTTTACCTGTATAAATTGGAAGCCTATAATTATGATAGAGGTATTTTACTGCTATATTTAACTGCCATAATATGTATTCTTGCGTAACATAATGCGGTGCTCACCATCCGCATCCACTTCGTTAATCATATCTTGCAGCTCAGCTTCTGTTGGATTCTGACCCAGTGATCGCATCACCGTTCCAAGTTCCTTGGTCGTGATCGTACCATCGCCATCTTTGTCGAACAGGGAGAACGCCTCCTTGAATTCTGCAATAACATAATTTCATGTATAATATGCATCAGTACTGGTTCTCATGGGAATTATCATAGGTAGTTGTTGGTTGTACGTGCTACAATTTTGTAAAACTGCGGTACGTACGAGGGTTGGTTGGAAATATCTGCAGCCTCACTGATAGAGTAAAACCTGACTTAGCCGACCTCCTAGGTCCCAAGGGACCAGCTGAAAAAGGTCGTCTTACATGGGGTGGTCATAGTACCATGAGTTTCATGGTGCTTATAATATTATAATTCCTCATAGTGCCTCATATATCTATATGTGCATTGTATTATCTTGGAGCATGCGATCGTTGATCTCAGTTTGATTGATGTAAATATAGATGCTTGAGAACAGAGACAAAGTTTAAATCACTGCCATATTGCATATACATGTATATGCAAAATAAATACTATATATACTCGTACATATAACACGAAGCTCTGAGAAATTGAGAGCGCCTATAATACTGTTTGCTTAAACATACATTCGTGCATTACATACGAAAGCATCTTTTAATATCCACACCACCTTGAAGCCAGCCTAGCTCAATTTCAAATGGCAGAAAGCCACTTTGCTTTTGTGCTTTGATCTTATTTGAATATCACACTTAATTTGAGTAATAGCACAAAAGATGTGCGTGGTCTTCCATAAGTATATGGTGCGCCTTTTGTGATTGGTGAAAGTTAAGCCTTCTCATGGAATCGAGTCAATTATGAGCAATGGTCGTCTTACAGAGGGTTCAGCTCCTTAATGGGACGGAAATAGGGTGGTCGCTGGTTCTGTTAGATAGGTGGCCCTCTCATGCAGAGTGATTTAACATAACAAATACGTCGGAACCAAAGAGTGGTCATTATAGGCATGTGATCGTCTTAAACGGGTGGTCGTTATGCCAGGAAATTGGAGGTTTCAGACTTCCTGGTGAAAAAAAAATTCACCCTGACTTGCGGCCAAACAATCGACGTGCAAATCTTTACGATTCGTAAATTAAACTTCCCTGTGATCTTATATCAAATGACGCCCGTAATATACATTTATCATAATAAGCCTACCTTTGGCTTATTGTGGTCCCTCTTGCTTTCCACTCGCTTACTGGATCATTCCACGTAGCCTATTAAATGCAGATTCAATTAATGATTGATTTAAGCTAACATCAGAAGTGTTCTCAATGGAAAATCCATTGCGATTGTACGTGACAAGCATGTGTGCCTTTTGATCTCGCGAAACGTGAATTAACATTGCGCATGACAAAGTGCTTGTGTGAAATCGATATTTAAGCAGCTTCAGGAATGAACCAAAGTTACGTGCATTTTGAAAATAATTCAGTTAATGTTTCACCAAAAGTGTAACTTGTAAGTTGAAAGTAATATGTCTGGTAATTAACACACCTATAGTACCTACTCAATATTTCTAACCAGCCGAAATAGTTCAGACCACCTTTCCTCTCTCCTATATGTTGAAGAATACGTAATTCATTTTTTTAGCTTAATTGAGATAAAACTTCAATCTATACTTTAGTTATGCACCAGACAACATACGTACGCCAATTGGTTTTCCGTTTATGACTCGCTGAGTGATTAAGTTACCAGGTAAGACGAGTTTACAGAGGACTGATTAGAAATTAATCAGTAACCATAATTAAGTTACATATGACAAGGTAATTAGCGACTCCTTAGCAACGATCCAGGGGCGTTCTGTACATCATGGCTTACATAAACGTTTGGGTAAGGAGTTGATACTAATTATATGTGCATCCTAATTTGCCATACTTGTAATTAACATAATCTAAGTAGGTGATTAACATAATCTGAGTAGGTCAGTTATATGTGCTCACCTGCAACAGTGCAAAGTACACCATGCGCTCTGGTTGTCTTTACACGGTGTCTGGCGATCTCGTTAAAGATAAGAAATACTTAGACTTTAAATGATAAAACCACTTAACATTATATTATGAAATAAATCTCATTGATTTCACCTGAATCATCACTGATAGTTATAATTATAAGATTCATTTACAAATGATGGGATTAATAATCGACAATAGTTTTCATTGTACGTGTTCCTTTATAATTAATTATACGCATACAATCTATTGACTGGCGTGCCCATATATCTGTGCATAGTGCATTCATTTTGAATTTATGACTCAGGAAGTGGTAATTAAAGCGGGTGTATAATTGATATGGAGGTTGTGGCCATCAACTGCTAAACTGCACGAACCTTGTATCTGCTCTTCGGTTAGTACATCAGCCTGGGGAAAAAAATATATATAAAGATTGAAATATTGTATGCTAAATTTGAAGTAACACAGCATGCAATGTCGTACAATTTTAACAGAACAGCTCTCAACCAAAACAACTAAAAAAATAATCATAATAAGAATAATGGGAACCTTATAATAATTACAACATATACTAGTATTCAAAGCAAATGCATGTAATGTGAATCACAGCAAATATATCTCAGTCATTGTGCTCTGATGAAGATTGTCTCAAAATTACCAATACAATTATTTAACATATATTCCGCATATAATTATCTCACCATTTTCACTTTTTCGTCTGATCAGCAAACCCACAAGAGCAATCGAAACGCCTCCAGCAAAGGTTATCCCTTATCAACGAAAACCACGCGGTAACTATAGCACCACGATCTAGTTTCCGTCTAGCGGATCAATACACTACGATGTCAGACGCCAACTAATATGCCTAATCACCTAATTGCCTTGTAAAATCACATGACATCGCTGTTCTCTACGCACAAAGATGCTATTATTACCTTAAGGTTGATAAATTTCTGGTTATTTGATTTTCTATAAGAGATTTATTTTATGTCGAGGATGTGTGGATTTCACTTTCGCGCCCTTTTCAAATTGCAGCGCTCTGCTATTGGTTGACTGAGTTCCGCATTGCGACGACTGATTGATAAGCTGAATGACACATTAAATACTGTTCATCGTGGGTGCGTCAGATTGTCAGTCAAGAAACTAGTACCTGTCAGTCATGCATTGTCATTGCTTATTCTTGGTGCCTCGGCTTTTTATCTGCTCGCGTATAATTATTAGCCTTATATACCCTTCATTGGAGTTTCTGTTTTCCTTAGGTTTCAGTATTGTATTCAACTTTGTATTATGTTCTTGTCTTTCACATAATATATTATCTGGACTAGGAGAAAATTTGAACGACATTTCTTATAAATAAATGTGAGTATACATGTACTAGTTCAAGGTTTTGGGTAACCTTATTTGCTTTTGCAATTTCAAATCAACGCTAATTATTATACCCCAACGCATTTTTTTGGGGCTCTCATGATGCAGATAAGAAGACAAGAATTGATAAGAAGATAACCGACATTAGACCTGCATCAAGTACCCCGACAATTACCAACAATATACACCCACGACCTGGCGCAATCATAGAATCACATGTTTATTGTATTTGTAGTTGTGTGAATGATTAGTTTATATATCTGTCATTATAGACCTGGAGTGACGATCAAGAGGAAGGATACCTCCAAACCCTTTAATATTTTAGCGACGATGTGGAATCGACAAGAAGGTTGAATGTGAGACAGGGATCACATAAACATCACGAGGATGAAATGTGACCTCCTCATGCTACGATACAGCCTTACACCTTTTTAATGAGTGTTCGGATCCTGTCCTGTGGCAGAGTAGCCCAGTTTCCCAACAGGACCCATATCCAGTTTTACCTGATCAATCGCCAACGTAGAGTCACTACATGTACTTGCTTCATCCGAATAAGATAACGGTCAATGGGGGAAAAATCTGCAGATTATGATGGTGGACACTGAAGAGGACGCTTGACCAGCCTCCAGAGGTCCTCCGCGTTGGACAGCTACACCCAAAGATGGCCGTCCACAGTGCTGAGTTGTTTCTCCGTATAATTGACGCCCGTGGGATCCAACGATGGTAACTGTAGTTCGGAGGCAGGATGTGACTCAAGAGCTCAGACAAAATCTCAGATCTCATCAAGAACGAATAGGGTGCAATTGATGTAGTTACATAATCCGACGACAACGCTAGTTCTCTCGGGATTCTTCTCCAGCGTATTCGCCAATGACGCAAGCGATGAAATACTTGTGTACCATATTTATATAGCCCTTCTAAATATTCCACATGATCTAGCTCCTTTCGACATATCCCCAGAAGAAAATAAACACGCTTGCCTTAATTGAGAAATTGAAAGCCAGCAAAGCCATGGGCCCAGACGACATCCCCGTGGTATCTGTGCTTCTGTAACATCAAGTGCAACGAAGGGCTTCTTGACAGATCCCAGCAGTGTGGGAGTTTGTCGGATCTGGTTTCAGAGCCAGAGGCACTGCATGCCTGCAAACAGTTTCACCTTTTGCATTTAGGTAGAAACTCCAAATTCAGAATTGAATGGACACACCAACTATCGGTGAAAATATATCAACGGTAAATCAGGTGTATAACTCTACATTTATGGGATTTTTGAAAAGAACAACTTCTTTGTTGGTCAAGGAACCAGGGATATGAGAATTGATACCTTCAGTACCATTCCAATTTGTCACCACAAAGATTCCTAATCGCATATTGTTATGTCCTGGGGACCGCAAATCTTGGATTTCAAACTTCATAATAATTATCGTATTCATCGAAAACACAATTTGAACTGCGAATTCATCCATGGAAATGATGGCATATCCAATACTATTATTATTATGATACAGAAAGTCACAAAATATTTCTCAAGAAAAGATTGAGCAAAAATGCAAGAAGTCGAAGGGACACAGAATGCAATGAGTATATTTCACAACCTTCATTTACGGCAATAAATCGACTTTAATCACAATATAAGAACACATGCAAATACAGAAAAAATATACCCGTGACCATATAAATTATGACAAGTCATAATTTTTGCTGCACATGAAATAAGGGTAAATTCAACACATGCACACACACCCTCTCTCACCCTTGCACACAAATATGTGACGCCCCACACTGAAATGAGCTGCTCGTAGCGAAAACAAAAAGTCTTATCTATACCATGTTGTGACAGATTCAATTTCCAACACATTGATGAAATAACAAATCCATTATCGTCAAAGATGGCAAGTTACAGTCACTTGTATCAGTAAAAGTGATGAACTGCCAGGAAATTGAAAGCTGAGAAAAATGGAGTTGAAGACGGAGTAACTCTGAAAGACAATCTGTTACCATTGCGAAGTACATGCTAACACCGAAAAAAAGTGGCTGAAATAATTGTACAATTTTTGAGCATTTGGTTGCTATTGTAAAACACCACTTTTCTAATAAAATATAATTATTAATGTACCAATGACTGGTCCAATCGATAGCTAAAATCTTGCTGCAACTGAATCGGCAAAATAATTTAATTCACAAAATTTGACCCTAGCCTTGTTTCCAAGCTGTTTCACAAGCTTCAGTATTTGCGACAGGCGACTACTAATTTCGGTGTGCAGCGTCACTTAAAATTATAGAAAAATTAAACATGTTTTTCTCTTCAAAACAAAAAATTATGTAAAAACAGTTCAACAGAAACAGCCACGCAAATCTTCAAGACTTGTTTTTCGGTTTCCTTCGTTTGGAAACACTTTCCGCGAAATAAGGAGACATGATTGAGTTCTGCGATCGAGTCGCTCTTCCTGCGTTGAGCAATTCCTTCTTCTCTGGTTTTATGTCAATTTCCTCCTGGTTCACGGCCTCCAAATCCTTGATTTCTTTCCTCGTTCTTTTCCTTGGTTTCTTGGCGTATGAGTGAACATCATCCTGTCAATAAAAAAAACATTCAATTTTCAATCAAAAAAATGGTGCAGTCATCTTTTCAAGGCTTTGGCCCTGAAGATCACATGACATCTCACCCAAAAGTATTGATGGGCAAATACTGATTTCGTCCGTTTAATCAGGTAGCATGCTGTTCTCAATTGGTCAGCGGCCTGAAGGGGCGTTAGCTGGTTGAGCTTACTGGCCAATAATAATGAACATACAAGTATTTGCTGCAATCGAGTGGGTATATGTTCAGCTCCGTATTCAACTTTGATGGATATCTGCTGCTCAAAGCTTGGGCTTTGAATAATAATATTTGGACAAATTCAATACACGTTCATCAAGATCGAGATCACAAGTCACTCCAGAGAACTCAGAATGAATATTTTCCAAAAAAATGATTGAAACATTGAAAATTTGTGTTGGCGAGATGCACTGCAATTTCTTATGTTCTCTGTAATGCGCATATTGCCTGAGATATGTTCTTTACAATTGATCTTTTATAATGTTTGCTCCCCTTTCCGTTATGATTGTTTGTGTTGTAAATAATGATCTGCATGAGGTATGACTTATGACTGGGTTTTACAGCTCCACCCAACCCATTTGGGTGAAACGGGCGCCAGAACAGAAGGCCCAGGACCGGGGTTTCCCCCTACTCTTATCGATAAATCCCAAGGGTTCTTTATCCTGCATACCACCATAGACAGAAGTACACAGCGCCCGGCCTGGTTACGCAGTTGGGCAGCACTGCAGAGTCACCGAAGAACTATAATTATAATTATAAGGAATTACAAGTATAATTCACAATCATAACTCCCGTGGTTTGATCGGGTCTCGCACCCGAGACCTCAACCTTCACGGTCGGCATAGGATTGCAGTCAGCAGGTAAAACCAACTGAGCTACTTGGTGCCCCTATAAAAATAAATTGATAAAATGATGATGATGATAATGGTGCTGATGATGATGATTATAACAAATTGATAAATCTGTAATTTAAAATACATAGGTCATATACCTTAGATTCCTTTTTCACATTTTTCTTCCTTGTTTGGTGCTTGGCTTTCTTATCTGAAATACAGTCAAAGGATTACAAAAGAACCAATAAATAGTAACAGTAAAAAGAAAAAAGTTCATGTCAAAGTATAATCAACAGGTCAAAATTTACAATCAGTAAGCTTAAAACGTTGGGTACCCATAATTATTGTTTTAGTCCTGTAATAATAATAATAATAATAATAATAATAATAATAATAATAATAATAATAATAATAATAAAAAAAAATAATAATAATAAAAAAAAAAAATAATAATAATAATAATAATAATAATAATAATAATAATAATAATAATAATAATAATAATAATAATAATAATAATAATAATATATTGTTGAGGAAGATAAGAAAGAGAACTGTTAACCTTTGGGAGCCATGGGTCCAGGGTGACCCTGAAACCAAATAGTGCGGTTGTTGTGATCAGCTAAACTCTTCATTTGAGGATTGTAATAACACTGAAGCCAATCGTTGAATGAAGAATGGTCGTCTCCTTCCTCTGGGTCATGACCTGCGAGGGAGACAGAAAATACAAGCGCACCGTGTTAATCTTAGTATCGGTAGGAAAGGCAGAATCATTAAATGAAGTCTTATGGCATGAAACATTTGGCAAATATCGTCTTTGGTTTAAAATCAGTCGCTTTAATACAAAAAATAAATTGAATCATTTAAAAAAAAATGGAACCTTTCACAAAATATTTAGCATTCTTACCATATATCTTATACTACAGGGGAAAGGAAATGCGATTGTAATTAACCCAAACATATCTAAGTGATCTCATGAATAATTTCACAACTGTTGATCAGTCGACAGATTTAATCCGACCAAACCAGATAATTAAATTCATGATAATTATATTTATCATCTTGTTGCAAAATTAGGATGTGGTAGTCGCAGTTGACCTCACATCTGACCTTCAAGAATAATTATTTCTTTTGAATACTCACGCAATTTCAAGACTTCGTGCGGCAATAAGTTGCACAGCTCCAGCAAATCAGGCGTCTCGTTTTTGACGCCTGATTTGAGCGGCTCCAACACGTCCCTAGCGCAAGTGAAGGGAGCAACATGACAACTGAAAACATTGTAACAACATTTTTAAGCCAAGAATGATCAAAGGAATAAGGCTGAGTACCGTAAGAGTATTTCAGCTCGCAGGTAATTTCCAATACCATTAAAGAACGATTGGTTGAGCATGGCTTCACATATTGGACGATTGAAGGCAGATTTCTCTAAGTTCTCCAAAACATTCTCCCTAAAAATAAGAATGATAATTATTCAGTTGAAACTCAGAAGGTAGGATGACAATGTCAACCGATATCTGAGCTCAAATTTCAGCCATCATTTTTTTTGCATTGAAATGCTAACAGTTTGATGAGTGCTGTTGGACACACTTACTTTGCATGCATGTAGTAATTTGTGGTAATTAGACAAGTCACAACTGCTCACTAATACTTGGTATTTACTAGTTGGGCAAAGACAAGTGAAAATGTTTAACATGCTGATGACGTCAATTTGATGAAGCCAGAATTCTATGTGACATCCTTGTATCTATGCTCTGAGCTGAGATTCACATGAATAGAAGATAGTATCACTTGGGGAATGAGTTTGATTGTTGCTCAATGCCATAAGTCAATGAGTACTTAATTTTCCTCGGCTACTCTGCGATCGTGAACTCGAAACACAACTGAAAATAAATGCCTGCATATAATACATGTTCCTCGGTTGAAAAGGACCTTTCATAGCCACTTGACACTCAAATTAGCATAATTAATTAATTATATGTTAATATCCATCTGCACAAACGCTCAAACTGATCTCCGGACACTACAAACAGGAAGAAGTTGGGTCCACGTCCCAAAGCCTCTTCAGGCTCTTGGCCTGTTGACATCACGTATTAAAGTACTAATTACAAATAACAAAATTATGCTATTAATTGATCCATCTCTTTATCTTATACCTTGATAACCATAGGAAGATAACGCATACCTAAATGCCTCGTATTCGGTGATGACGCAGGGGCCTCTGTCAGACCCCCAACTGCCGCCAGGTTCCCATTTCCCGAACCTTCGATAGTCAACAAAACTGAGAACTTTCTCCTCAGTTTTTGTGTAAAAGTTCAAATGCGAATGCTTCTGCATGTCATCAACGGAACCAAAAGCAAACTTCCCTGACATTCCAAACCGAAGAATGACATCGAGATGTTTAGCTTTCGACGTCAGTGTGATTTTGAGCTCTTTGCCCCTGGCACTTGCGCTGATCGTGTATTCCTTTTCGTCCCAATCGACTTCGGGGTTCCGGGTGCTCACAGCCGATTTTAAAACTTTCCCACTGAAAATTCGACCGCAGCAAGCTTTGTTGACAAATATTGCGGCTAAATGCAGCTCAGGTCCTTCTGGCATCTCGAGGGTTTCTCTTAAGTTCAAGAAAACAAATAAAACACAGTTTTAGCCACTTGTGTAACGAGAACGAAAGTGAAACTTGCGAAATGGTAATGGTAAATGTTAATGATAATCGGCCAAAGCTATTAGTCTGCACCCGAAAGAATAGACCCAGACTATTCTACCGCGCATAGAATTTCTAACACGTTATGATCATGCGCGGAAAAATAAGAACGTTATGATATCAAGCATGACAGCAACCGAGTGTTGAGAATGATCGAATAAGGATGCTTGCAGAAGATGAAGAGTGTGCAACCTGTATGATTGAATAAAGAATAATCTTTTTCACATTGAATTTAAGGAAAAGTAACGCATGTCGAAAATATTATCGACTGGTCTCATTCTCCCTGCGTTATTGAAAAGTGCGTTATGATTTCACATTCCAGCGTACGTTTGTCATATTTTCTGGTTATATTGCATTATTTTATAAGAACTCAGTTCTACAAACAGAAACTATACGAACAAAAGTACATTATCTGGTATCTGATCCGGTATCCGACACATTGAGCTTCTAGATATCCGGCATTCGGAAAAATTCCTTATTGCCCACCCCTAATTGTGTGCTTCCATATTTTCAAATGAAACGCAAAACCCGCATAATTCATGCATGCAAAACTAATAAAATAGCCAGAGAATCAATTAATGACAATTTCGTAATGAAACAAGCAGCATGATAAGCAAAATATTAAAATGCATTCAACAAACCCATTTTTATTATTTATTATGCAACACGAAATTCAATATTCAATGTTTATATGCCTTGCGACAAAACTTATGACGCATCTAATGCCCAATTATTTTTTTATATTGTTTTTGAAATTGAATCCATTATTGAGTCACATACTGATATTGACCTGATAGTGATAGGTGGAGATCTAAACATTGATATTAGTCGTGTGAATTCGTTACATGTACAGCCCCTTTTTGATTTGTGTAATAGACAATGATTGTATGCAATTCTGTGCCAACAGCAATATATCCACCGTTGATTATAGTTATGTAAATGACTTTAGTGCAGCGAGATCCCTCATTGATCACTTCCTTGTTAGTGAGAATGTATATGATGGCATTAGGCGATATGGTGTGCGTCATGATGGCGATAATTTGTCCGATCACTGCCCAACCCTACTTGAGTTATTCATCGATGTCCAGTATAGTGCAATCACCGAAACGCGGCCCCCAACCGAAAGCCTTCTTAGCACAGAGCCAAATCAACTGATCTTCTGCGCTACAGAGAAATTCTGAGAGCGAAATTGCGTGCTTTGGCAATTCCAGTCGATGCTTTGGCTTGTAATGAATTCGAGTGTGGAGTCCACAGTGAGGTGCTCAGGAATTATTATTCCGAAATCACGAATGCGATTATCAGCTCTGCGGAACGCGCGATTCCGAAGCAACGCAAAAGAGCTTTAGCAGGGTGGTCTGAGTATGTGAGCCCGTATAAAGAGAAAGCTATGTTCTGGCATTGTATTTGGTCAGACAGTGGTCGTGCTCGACATGGTTGGTTGCATTCATTGATGTTGAGTACAAAGAGAGAGTACAAGAGGGTCTCGCGTTGGGTTGTGCGCAATCAGGATAAGCTGATGGCATGTCGCATGTATGATTCTTTGTCTACCAAT
>KB293691.1:361918-385014 GCA_000328365.1 Capitella teleta | reverse complement strand
CTGTTGTATGCCGCTTGCGTCTTTGATCGAACAAAGGAATGGCGCGGGGTGTCATGCATAGATGTTTTCAGAATTCGAGGTAGCTAGGTGTATTGTTTTATGTACATTTTTTTTTTCTTTCTTTCTTCTTCTTCTTCTTTTTTAATCGGTAGATTTTTGAAGGTCGTTCATGCAATGAGGCAGGCGCAAGTTCACCATATTATACCGTGTACGTGAGAGTCTCGTCTGTTTCGCATCTTAGAGACATGGAATTCATTCAAGCAGTGAGGGATTTGGATAAATACATTGATTAATAAGGATTTTAGTTTCTCGGTGTGAAATAGTGATGATGCCTTTCGTCTGAAATTTTTTTATGCATGTATGTACTTAAGCGGCATCGTTATGTCACCAATACCTGTGTTCCAATCTGTGTAATATATTCGCCAACACGGATCTAAGGACGTAATTAGATAAACGTGCATAGAAACATATACAACAAAACTCGTTTCATGAAATAATAGCTTTGAAACTTGAATATACAAAGATCGAATACTCACCATAAAATGTAACAATTACAATACCAATTATTTTCAATACACGTAAATGTAATACAATGTGATTTGAACAAACCTACAAATTTGCAACTTACAAACGATGAGCTATGCATTACAATGGGTCCTCCCTGAAAATATGTGAATTTTCAGATTTTCCACTGCATCGCGTTGTTGGAGAATGCGATGGTATGACTGACGATTCACCCAAGGGACAACATCCTAAACACAGTTAAACATTCCATAACGAGGACGAGGGCCCCGAACCTTCGAGACTTTCATCGGTGTCATACATGACTAATGTATATGTGATGACACCCTACTTAAATTCTATCGAAATTGCTCTCCTTTGATGTCCACGGTAAACGTCAATCCTGAATGTTTAACAGGTACAAACAATTAAATACGTGCAAAATATACTCACTCTTAATCATATAATCATATAATCATAGCCAGAAAAGATAACCAGGTTCGAAATCAATGATAATCAAATAAGGCAGAGCAGGTCAAGGGGAAGGTTCAACCCGGTTCCTCCTTATTCCAAGAAGTTTATAGTAAGCATCTCTGAAGTGCAGATTTTTCCACCCATAGATGAATGGATTGACGATCGCATTGGACACAAGCAGAGCCTTTGAGTATTCACTCGCAATGAGAACACTACTTGGAACGCCTTTGACCTTCCAGGGCGATGGCATGCCGAACAATAGGCTGTTGAAGATGATCCAGGGCAGCCACGTCGTGTAGAAGCAACCGACCACGAGCAGCAGCATCTTGGTGACCTTGAACTGGTTGCGACTCTTGATGTTTGCTTCATCCGATTGCTGCTCGACATTTTCTGTGACGGCAACCACCCCTAGGGAGCGCTGTCTTCGGATTGCAGTCACCGCAATAGCAAAGTTCTCCAAGGTGCAGATGAACAAGCAAATCAAACTAGGAATGATAAAGAAGCCCTGGAAAAAGGCTTGAGGGTAAACCTTGTTCGACATGCAGTGCACTTCCGGCCTCCATTCTTCCCAACCTAACATGGGCAGACAGTTTATGGTTATGACCACTGACCAAATGGCCACTACCGCTCTCTTCACGCTCATTTCAGTGACCCAATTGTAATAATTAAGACTGAAATACACCGCAATGAATCTCTCTGTGCTCAACGCAAGAATATTCACGATGGAACTCTGCAACGCAATGAAGAGAAGAGCGAGGCTCACCAGACAGAGATACTTGCCCGATTGGATCAACTCCAGACCAGCTTCTGTGTAATTCAGGGTAACAAATAATGGTCCAGTCAGACAAGTGAAAAGGTCTCCAATGCTTTGACTGCAAATCAGTATGTTGGTTGGATTGCGGAGCTGCTCATTCTTGAAGTACGCCAAAATCGTGAGTAAATTTCCAGGAACACCAGCCATCAAGATGACCATGCCATTGCCTATGACCCCTGTGTGCCATGGGCGGAATACCGATGGAGACACGGACGCAAGTACTTCGCTGACAGTGGTTGTATCAGCTTCAACGGTGACGTTTTCCATTTCGGTTTCCTTGCAAGTGAATGCATAAGGTATGCTTTAGAACTTTGACGTAGGAAACTGTGCTGCTGCTTTTATAGGTTTCCCCCTAGAACAGCTAACCTTGGCGCTTGTGGGCAGCAAGAGGGCAACACCTTCCATCAAACGCTTCTTGCACGCGGAAGTTGGAAGTTCGTCATCAGCATTTATTATGCTGCTTTGTTGGCCCAATAGGAACAAGCGGCGATGGCCGATCTCAATCCGGCACTATAGTTGCGAATCGTCCAATTAGACATGACGAAGTTTGTGTGTTTAATGCTCGATTGTCACCTCTTTCAAGGAATCCTGGCAGATCGAATTCTTGCTGGCGGAATCGCATGAAATATCAATTAGTTGTGCCGTGCGACACATTATTACATAACTTTGTGGATAAATTGTGGTTGCAGTTTGATTGAATACATTCGAATTCAGGTGAAAGGGTGCGAGAGGGTGCGAGAGGGTGTGAGAGGGTGTGAGAGGGTGTGTATGTATTCTTTACCTTTCGTTCTTTTCTCTCTTTTTTTCTCTCTCTTTTTTTTCTGATTGATGTGGAGATTTTCGATCGAATGTGTTTGTGTTTCAATCTTGAATTGTTAGGAAGGATGTGATTGTTTGGTTGAGAAGATTAAAAGTGGAAGGATTTGACTTACACCGCACTCGGCTATCTACATTTGAGTTCTTGAATTTTGGGAATTTATCGATTTTTTAGGCTTATCAAATATTTCAAATGTTTAGATTTTACGGAACCGTGAAATCTACATTTGATACGTGATGCCCTGGGGGAAGAAAGCGCCTATAACAATCTCTGCTTGATGCATGGCTGCACCGGGATTTCTCCCTACTCTTATCGATAAATCCCAAGGGTTCTTTATCCTGCATACCACCATAGACAGTAGTACACAGCGCCCGGCCTTGTTACGCAGTTAGGCAGCACTCCAGAGTCACCGAAGAATTACAATTATAACGAATTACAATTATAATTCACAATCATAACGCCCGTGGCCGGATCGGGTCTCGATCACCCCCACCGGCATTGGATTGTAGTCAGCGGTTTAACCCACTGAGCTATCCAGTGCCCCTTCCGAATGAGGGATATAAGAGTATAATTGTGGGGCCCAAATGCCGAACACTGCGTGAGGAAGGGGTAAAGCATCCTTACATTTGTACTACATATATTCCCAAGTTGCTATGAGGTATTGTTCAAGGGAAATGCATGCATGTAATTAATACGCCCTTGCATGAATTCGCTCCAAATGTCCTCTCTGGAGAAGACGTCAACTGTGGCATTGAAGAGATCCTCTTTCTAAACATCATACTGTGCAGAAATCAGCATCCTGACCGGAGATTTATTTGATGGTGCCCGTTTGGAATTTCCGATTACATTACGAAAATTTATTATGTGAGTGCAAAAATCAAACAAATTTATATCATCAAGCAAAGCTGTTTCCGTTGGGAATTGCGACCTTTCGTTCACACCGATGTGCAATTGTGCGTATACAGGGATGGGGAACTAAATTTTAAGTGATGTTCTATTGACTCATAGCACCAATTGATAGCATTCCGTGCCAAGAACACCCTGCCTGGATGCAAGCGTAAGGAAATAATGCATTCCGAATATCGGGGTTAGCATTGCGCCTATGGGAGAATGGCTTCCATTGCGAAGTATGGGAGGCAAACGTCAGCTGATGGCTTGGTTTGGCTGATCGCTGATTGGTCCCGTTCCCCTCGTGAAGCTATCGATTTCAGCCAATCAGAGCAGAGCATCTTCGCCATAAAAGGACATCTTTGTTGTTTACGAAACGAAAGCGCATGCGTGGTGCACTCTGGCTGACCTTTTTACTGTTTCAGGATGAGAAACGTGGTAGGTGTCCTAGAAAATCGCTTGTTAAAATAAGAAAAATAGCGAAAAATATTTTTGTTTGTGCCTGCGGTGTTTCATCACAGCGACTGACGTCACGCCTAATTAGCAATATATCTCCCGCGAAATCGTTAGCGATGATATTCCTTGTGTGGGCCAGGCATAAGAATCATCTTTGGTGCATCAAATAACAACTCAAAGTCCATTTTTAACCAGTTCTCCCTCCCTTTAACGAAAGCCACACAGGTAAGCCAGTACAAAGTCCTACTACAATGAGACAGTGATATACGCTGGCTAATTAATAAAGTAAACCTGCATGAACCATTAAGTAGTAGAGTGGCGATTTATACGAGTTTGAAAATTATATTATTTAGTATAATAAGCCCTATATTGGCAATGATTGTCCTCAATGATTGTGTCAATTATTTTCATGGGCAAAGAAACACATGTTTTGCTGTTACACAAAAGTTCGGAATGATAAAATTAATGTGATGATAGGGTTTTAGTGGATAATTGAGGCTCACCTATTTCGTTGAAACAGGCGAGGCGTTTGATCGACCAGAAATATAAACCGGGTTTCTTTAGTCCCCTTCCTGTTAAATGTCGTACAGCTGAATGGAAGTCACTGACTTTGATGTCGTATGTGTCTCTGGGGTTTTCCTAAACAGCGGAAGTTGAGGTTTTTGCCCTTAACAAGCTCCTCTGTGAGCACTGTTACGCGAATTGGCGCTTTTAACACATCCAAACTGGGAAAAAAAAAAATGGGTGTTCCTTTTCAGCAAAAGCTGCAATTGCGGGGCAAAATTTCGCGGAAAGGAAAATTTCCGTTATGATCCTCCTCGTAAATTTCCTGTGCGAATTTTCATCAGCCACAGATTCCATAATTCAACCCCGTAATTGTTAATATGCGTTTATTTTTCAACCCCGTAATTATTAATATGCGTTTATTTTTCGATTTTTGTATTTTTGATGAAACGAAAAATAGAAATATTCAAGAAAAATTACATCCCTCATTTCTCGAAAATGGTTCCACCCACAATCATCATTTTAGTATTTCCAAAGTTGGTTGAATCTGTGCTCTCCATTAAAAATTAATGTGGCCAAGCTCATCAAAAAAAAAAGTATATTGACTCTCATCTGAATAGGAAAACACGGAAATCTCATAACGTTAATGACTAATTCCAGAAAAAATAGCAGTGTCATTGCACTTTTTTTATCTTCACTCATAATAATTGCATGTTTTCTCTCTTCCCAACAAAAGCATACAACGACGGAGATGTGCAAGGCTACTAGACAAGAGGTGGAGACATACACAAATCGCTAACTTTCCCCAAAAAAACCTACCCCATTTTTGTCTCTATACCCCTAAAAATTCATAGCGCCCTTTTTAGAGCGATGGCGGGACCCTCCCCCCAATTGCATGATTTGGAGTCCGGGTTGATATGACAAGTGCTCCCTTTTATGAACTGTTTATGATTTTTCCAAAACTTTATCGAAAACGAAAGCATCACAAACGCGAAATGCGAGTGTATAGTATCGTTGATTCAACAACGCAACAAGTGTGCTTTTTCCGCTTTACAGTCATAACGTTTTCGCGTCAATGTGCCAAAGGCAAACGACTTTCAGTGTCGCTGTTGCATCGCCACTTTCGTCAGTCATGAGTCAAAGTATGAGCAGTTGAGCACGAAAAATCCCATCTGCATTGCTTCTGTCTGAAAAGCTCCTTTTAGATGTTGACACCATAGCATTAATTCAGCGTCTTCTGATCTGCGCCATCTTGAATTCACTAAGTTTGATTTCAGTCAGGTCGATGGCCTAAGAATCGGTTCGTATCGTTCTGGGAGCTCTCGGTTCGGTATCGGTTCGATACGGGGCCGAACCGCGGTACATCGAAAACCGAAAATACCGTTTCGTCTCTACTGGCAAACAATCACCTCTCATTATCAACCTCACTCCTGTCCCCTCTTGCCCATCCTTTCTCTTGTGCATACCTCCTCGTCCTTTCATTCCTCTGTAGCTGTTCTTCCCATCTCAATCTTCCTACCTCTTGCGCCTTCCTCTCTAATTCAACTTTCCTCATTCTCTTTCGATCATCCTCACAAATTCCCATCTCTGCCACACCAATCGCACTCATTCTTCGCAGCCATGCCAAATTTGACAATACATCCACCCCTAACTCCTCCGTCATCCTACCGATCTTCTTCCGCCACTTCGACCTCACCCCTATCCCCATGAAACACGCTCTCCCCACTTTCGCAACCAGCCCATCCTCCTCCAACACTCTCACCACAAACGATACCTTCTCTTTCACCTTTCTCTCCCAAAACGAACTCCATCCTGACTCTCCATGTACTGCCGTATTCCTTACAGTCCTCTTCAATCTCCACATCCACCGACCATACTCATTCTGCATTCTCTCCACATTCTTTCGTACATTCTCATTCCACACTAATGCACCTGATGCATACATCACTTTACTTACAATCAAACTCTTCCATGCTTCTCTTCCCACCACAAACCTACTCCCTGACATTTTTGTTGCAAATTTAACCATCCCAATTACTGATGCAACCTTCTTTACATTTTCTTCTACTGAGTTGATCCCACTCGCTTCACAACCTATCAGTTCAACACCCAAATACTTTGCTTCTGCCCTCTCTCTTACTCTTTGTCCTCTCACCTTCCAGGTCCTGTTCAAATATCTCCCATCCATACCCACTACCATAGATTTACCACGTCTCCCATAATCTTTTCCATTTCCTCCGTTATCCCTAAAAATATACATATATATATATATATATATATATATATATATATATATCTCCAATATCTCTCATGTATATATCGAATAACATGGGGGATAGAGAACATTCCTGTCTCACCCCAATTCCACACTTCATCCATCCACTTTCATACTTCCCTAACACAAACCTGATCTTATTGTTGGCATATACCGACTTGAAACTCCCAATAACCCTGTGCTAATCCCTAATTTTTCCAACACTTCAAACAACTTGTTCGTGTTTACACGATCGTAAGCCTTCTCTAATGCGACACACCCAACCAACATCTCCTCTCACCTCCCCCCCCCCACACACACACACCTTGCGTAGTAGCGTTAACCTACTCGCCCTCCAGTCTTTAGGAATAACTCTCCCACTCAGAATTTCATTGAACCCTTTAAGTACCCTTTTCTTTGATTCTTCCGTTAAAGCTCTCAGATATTCTCCACACACACCAGATTTATCCATCGCCTTTCCTCTCTTAATTTTGCACCAAGCCTTCTCCAATCCCCCCCTCGTTATTTATCTGTCCCCATCTACCATCTCAAACCTTTCTTTCTCTACCCCTAGAAGTGCCTCGCCTGATGTATTCAACAACTTACCCCATACTTTCTCTATCTCCGCTAAAATATCATCTTCATTCTTAATAACCTCCCCTTCCTCTGTCAGAAATTCTACTAACTCTTCCTTCCCTTTACCTTTGTCCATCCAATTCTTGAGCTCCCTAAACATATTCTTATTTCTTTCTGCCCCTCTGCCCAGATCTTGCATTCTCTTCTTGTTGGTCTCGTTCAGCTTTTTTAACATAACTGCATTTGCCTCCTCCTTCGCCTCTTGGTACTCTCTCCATGCCTGCTTCGCCTGATCACTATCAGCACCCCACATCTTCCACAATTCTCCTATGTGTCTTACTGCGTTCTTTCATTTTGCCCACTGCTTCTGCTGCTTCCTCGTCTCACCATTCCCTCCTTGATCCTCTCCTTATTTCTGCAAGTTCCTTTACCACCAAACACATACTTTCCTGCACTCCTTTCCCTTGTCTAATCTCTGCATCTACCTTCCTCTCAAACTCTTCCCACTTGTCCTCTGGTACAACTCTCTTCTTTTTGGCCCTACTCTCTTTCTTGTCTCTCGATCCCACCCATTCCACTCTCACCCCCACTACTCTATGATCACTTTCCACTACATCCTCCAAACCCCCCACCCAACTATCCTTCACCTTCTCCCTGTCGCTACCATTATATAGTCAAGATGGCAGCTCCTATCCCCACTTTTCCAAGTACACTGTGGTGTTTGAGTGAAGCGAAGTGAACGAGGCGTTGTGATTTTCTGCATTCCGTTATGAATTTAAGGCCGAAAACTATTGGGTGGTCCAAATAAATATTTACTTCTGTTGAATAAATATATATTAATATTATCCTTGGGACTTTTAATCATGAATGAGCACATTCGGCGTAGTTTTAATGCATTTTGTACAGTCGGGTATATGATTTAGCCACAATTATCAGTCATTTTATTTTGGGAATCGTGATTTCTCTCGACTGGACACAATTGGTGACGTCACACAATGGGGCTGCACGGAACTGCTACAGAGAAAAGAGTCAGGGCGAGGCACGCAGCATCGGCAGTAACGATATAGTCAAATACGTGGAAATCATCGAAATGTGTTGAAAAATTCGCTAACCCAGGACGCTGTTTGGTTTTCTTTTGATAAAAAAAAAAAAAAAAAAGAAAAAAAAAAAGAAAAAAAAATCATGTGGAACGTAGAAAATTCACTAACATATTTGATTTGATTTGATTTGGTGATAACAAGCATGCCTGCTTTTTCACGGCTTCGAGCTGCTCAGCGCTGATCGACGGCTGCGCACAGTGAGGTAAGTCAGATGCCCTTATTTAATGCGATATTTCTGGGAATATTTGCCATAGAATAAAAATTACCCAGTAAAAGGCCTGAAATACATGATAAGAGGCTTCTCCGACTATATACGGGAAAAAAATTCAGGATTTAGCCCCGCGCTTTCACCGACAATAATTATTAATCAACCGTACCATCGTACCACCGATGAAGTGCTCGGTAAATGGCAACTCCTCCGCATTAATGTTTGAAGCGCCTTTTACACGCTTTTCACCGCAAAAACTTTTTCTTTTTTCCCACGGAATATTTATTTGTATTGTTGGGTAGATCCTCATTATGCTTAGCATGTTTCATGGTAACACTTGCCCTTTATTCAAGTCACATGTGATGCCAATGATGTTCTGGCTGCTATCAACAGATTAAAAATTGAATAGTGAACACGTTCTATAAGTTGCACTCCTCAAACATTACTCAAACTTTAAGTCAGTCTGTTTCAATGATATTTATCAGTGTGTTTGCCAAGACAGTGGTAGTCACAGCATGTTATCAGATAACTCCATTGATGTAGCCATCTGCGGGGATGTGGTAATGTCCAAATACTATCAAATACCAACATACGGAACATACAAAATAATTTGAATAATTCGCAGAGAACCTTGACTTGGTGGAATACCTTTGGCTTCTGTGGCTTAAGTAGAAGGCAGATGATTTGCAATTACTACTTTTCTCTTCCCCCACCCACTAAGCTGCATTTTTATTTTATTTTTTTTTATTTTTTTTTTTATTATTTTTTAGATCTCAAGCCCATTGATGCATTATTTTGTTCTCATCAACTCGAAATTACGAGGTCACGATTTTTACGAGGTGCATTCTTCTCGCCTGTTCCTATATATATAAGACGGAACTCGGAATTACGAGGTCGGCACCTCGGGAACCATCATTTACCATCATACTATGAGATCATAATGACATGATAAGAATTGTCAATTGAGATCACACAGAGTTGTCGATTCGGAGGAACTCAGGCCAACGACTTGAGAACTCGGAGTAGTCCTGGTAATCTCGTGGTTCCTGAGTCTGAGATGCCGACCTCATATTTCCGAGTTCCGACTTATCGAGAACGAAAGACCGCACCATTGAGCATTATTTGAAAAAAATAGCACATCTGTCATTATGAGTAGCGAGACAATGGGTCTGTAGACCTCGCCCAATTTATCTGAGCTTTTCTAGCAGTCAGTGAGCATACTGTGAATTGAAATTACTCAGAGATAATTCACCGTCGATTTACCTCATAATATGAGACACAATTAATGATTCACAAACAAAAATACAGAGAAAACGTGAAATTAAATCTTCAAATCTCAGAGGAAATGATGAGGCAGCCAATGCGTTATGATAACTCAGCCGTGCCTTCCGTGTGCGTTATGAATATGAAAGCGAACCTTATCTACGTGTTTGTAATTAATCATATGATTAAATATCAAACACAAATAATAAAATAAAACAAAATAAAATTAACAGTAGTTATGACAACTAATGTGGCCTAAATATTTTGTAAAAACTTTAGATCTCTTCAGATCTTTGTCTGCATTAAATGAAATAGTTTTAGTAATATTGCCCATATATAATTATAACCATGCCATGATACATGTATTTCGCTTCTTCTTTTTTTTTTTTTTTTTTTTTTTTTCTTTTTCTTCTTCTTCTTCTTCTTCTTTTGTATGCGTCTATAATCCTGCATTAAGTGTTTCCCTTGTGATTTAATGAGCGTTATGATTTATGGAAAACCCCATTAAATTTTTGATTTGCATATGTGCATATATTATTCCAGTTATTTGACTTTGAACTTGGGGCGCAGAAAGGTCATTTTCACTTTAGTGAGCAAATCCACAGCGAAATTATAATTTGATAATCATCACCATGGCATGCTTTATATTTATTATGTAATGAGTTTTCTTTTGAAACTAAACTAGCAATCAGACATTCGAGACTCAATTTGCGAAAAATCTAACTTGTTTTGACAAGAAAAGAAATTCCGATGGTTAAAAAAAAGTTACATTGAGGTCAGGCATCAGTATTAGAATCTTTTAAAGTTGTAAATAATGGCAAAATTTCCTACATTTCTTGATGTCTAGCAAAATGAGGCATTCAATTACTCTTTAAAAGGTAGTTTTTTTCTCTCATCGGTGTAAATTACCATCATATATCTATTTTTGTGGGTATATTTTGACGTTAAAATATCCCAAACGGTGTCCATACCGTTTCAGGGCCAAGACCTGTGACGTCATATCGCGGGAAATACGAGTTCGCGCCATTTCATTCGGAGCTTTGTTTGGGTTAATGGACTCTTCCGGTCGTTCAAACTAAGCGGTAAATCCTTTCGAAATCCGGGTCATCCTCCTTAAATATGACATGATCGGCTCAACTCTGACCGTGAATTGATGGATTAACATCTCTTCTTCCATCACAGTGTAATATTTCGTGCCGATTGTTGTTATTCCACACTTTATTTGTCGTTCAAAACAGTGACGCCATTTTCGTTTTGAACTCAGCTCAATGTCAACAAAGTGAGTGTTGTGTGTGATATGCCACGGATGTCTCAGCCGAGGACTGTCGGACTGTCGCATCGGAGGCCCAACATCCTCCGCGTGGGATCGGGGGTGAAGACTCCCACCCATGCATCGAACTTTTCTTCCCCGAGCCCTATGATCGGAGGGGAATTACTGTCCCCTCTTTTATCGAGTACTAGCTCAGTACTGCAACAACTCGACAATGATCGGGTGTCCTTCTCAACTACACCCGGGCCCCCGATCCCGAATGGACACAGCTACGCATGCTATCAGTCGTCACCCCTGTTGCAGAAACCTCAGGTGATTAAAACATTTGAAATCTCCATTTCGGCCAAATCATGACGTTCAACTTGATCAACTTTTACAAAGTTCACAAAGTTTTAAAAACCTCCACGTCACTTTGACTTTCTTGACTTTCACTTTGTCAGTGAGAAATTGAGACAAGGTTGAACTTGAAGCAAAGATCTTACACACGAATAAAATCATATTTGCTTGAAGGTTGATGAGACAAGTCACATCTCCCAATCCTGATTAATATTTAATGAGAGATGAATCTGATGTTCAACTGATCAGACAAAAGTAATATGTTCAATCAATGATTCAAACTAATCAATGTTAATAAATTATTGATTACATAATACATGTATAATTAGGGACTAATTTATACGGACAGGAGCTAAGGAACTCATATGAGGAGCTCAGCTGTCTGCTTCATCAAGTTCATGATTTTTTTAATTATAGTAGCTAGTGAGCCTAGTCTAAAAATAATCAATGACTATTTTGACAACAAATGATCAATGACCTAATTTTAGCCTTTGATAGTTTTGAGATATTCCAACTGTCACCAGGCTCTTTGAGTGATGTTATTGTGCAGAATGTGTGAACTGTTGTTAAATTGAAGAATCTTCATATTCATATCACCTCATAATTTGAGATCAATTTGGTTAAATTCCATGTAATGGCAGTGAGTCATGTTGTTTACCAATTAGCAGAGGAGGGAGACAACTCTCTACCTCAGTGCAAAAATGGTGTAAGTTGAGGTACCAAAGAAGGGAAATAAAGCCCAAAAACTCTTTTTCTTTGTAAATCATTGGTATTCAATTAGAATCTTAGATCATGTCCAGATGGTTACTGTGAAGAAAAGTCTCCTGTTGGTTTCACATTTTATAATTCTTCTTTCACATTTTTTATCTTCACATTCTTAAATTCCTGCAGGTGAAGCGACGCCTTGAGTTGGATCCAGGGCTTCTGCAGCCGGGATTCAAGACGCCATGCAAAGCCCCCAGGGGTCGAGGGAGGGGTCGTCCCCCCAACCAGAGCCCTAGCCCCAGTCCCAAAGGTATGGCGTTCATGGAATTGGAATCATTTTTCATATTGTTCTCATTTTCAGGGAAATCTCCACTAGATAAATCTCGTTACGACACTTCGTTAGGACTCCTAACAAAGCGATTTGTCAGTTTGATGAGATCATCTCCAAATGGGGTGAGGAGGCGAATTCTGAATTGTTTTCAAAGAAATCTGAATCAAATGAACTCTTGACTTAGTTCTTCCAATAATGTGGCTTCATTCTGATTTTGTTCTTGTAGATTTTGGATCTGAATCAAGCAGCCGAAGATTTAGAAGTTCAGAAGCGACGTATCTATGACATCACAAATGTATTGGAAGGAATCGACCTGATTGTGAAGAAATCGAAGAATAATATTCAATGGAAGTGGGTGTCTCGGGTCAGGGTTTGTAGAGAAAATTTAATTTCACTTCCGTCTCCAGAGGATGTTCTGAATCAAATGCACTCAACGAAAATGGTCTGTCATCGTCACTGAACGTCGATCTGCATTCTGGTTTGTTTGATTTCATTGGAAGTGAATCGCAAATTTAATCAATGAATTAACCTGCAGATATCGCAGAACTGCAAGCCAAGGAGTATGAGATTGATGAGCTCACGCGGTTATGCACGCAGAACCTCAAAGATCTCACGGAGAACAGCGAGAATTCTCAACACGCTTTCGTTACTTATCAGGATATCCGAGGAATTAAATCATTTGATGCAGAAACCGTCATCGCGGTAAAAGCACCGCCCGAGACGCGGCTGGAAGTTCCAGATCCCGCAGAAGTGAGTAATGCTGGTAGATTGCCTATTCGTTGATGGACATTAGTTTGAGTATCCATATAGATTATAAACTAACATCGCATCCTTACTTGCTTCAAGAACCTCCCTCTAGATTTAACAAGACAAATCCGCTGTCGTAATATGATCCATTCTTCATGGCCACCAGTTCAATTGTTCACTGCCTTTTGCCGCTATCTAACTTCTTCCTCATTTTCTCCGCCTTCAGAGCATTCAGATTTGGTTGAAGAGTTGTCAGGGGCCAATTGAAGTGTTCTTGTGTCCGGAAGAGAATGACCCAAAAGACACCACGTCATCAACGCAACCTTTCAACCTCAACAGAACTTCCATTCCATCTGAAGAGTCGAGAGATAACTTAGACTGTGAGTTCTCTACCACATTTGATTTTCAACCGCAATTTAAATTTTTCTTTTCCTGCAGCCATGAAGCTGCCTCTTCTGGATAGTCCATGCGCTGGAACGAGCGCTGAGTCCACTTCACTCGCAGACTCGCTTCTTTTCAACGACCAGGATGATTTTGATTCCTCTCAGTTTGCTTCTCTTGAACCAACACTTTGTGAGGAAGATTACATGTTCACACTGGAGCAAGGGGAAGGCCTCTCAGATCTTTTCGACATAACGGATTTAACTCTCCCTTGAAAGGGAGAATGAACTGACTTCGGAAATGGTGGCTTTTTTTACATATTATTTCATAAAGTTTGTTGTACATCAATTAGTTTTCCATTTACATGATTATTAACTCTTTGATTAGCCTTAACAAGATTTCTGCTGCTGTTCTGTGGATGCGTTCATTTTCTCTGCTAAACTGCCAAAATTTATATCAGAACATATCAAATTCTAAGTTGTGGCGTAGCTGTGGGATCTATGTGCGTTCTCTTTTTACGTTTTTATCCCTTATCTTTCCTGTATAGAAATATCGGGGAGGGGAGGGGTTTGTTTTTTTTGTTTTTTGGTTTTTTTTACAACTTAATTGATCTCTTAGTGGATATTAGGTTTTCATATTTATTACTTTAAAAATGTTGAATTTGCAATAAATGTTTTGGGGCATGACCAAAGTAGATTGAAACTTTTTTCTCTTTTTTTTTTTTTTCTCTTTCTTTCATGGACGGGATTCCCCCATTGTTTTACTTTCACTATTTTGATGTGGTTTTTTATTTCTCTTATTGTGGTTATTTGTGTTTTAGTGTAAATTATTCGTTTCTATTGTTTTGTGTTGTGCATGTTTTGCTGCGTATGATTTCAATCACATTCTTTTGATATGATTTCAATTTAATTTTTTTTCATCTCAATTCCCAGCTATTATTTCATTTTGAATCATTCTAATTTGACCTTGAATACGGGAAAATCTTAACTAAGTTGCTAGTCACTATATCATGCGCCCTGCTCTGAGAATATAAATATTAATTCCCTCATGTATAGAATTCTGGTTGAAATTTCCCCTCCCATCTAATTACTGCCTAATCAGTTTTTCCATCAATAATTTATGTAAACTTTTGTTACTTGCCGAATGTAATTGATCTGTTCTAGAGATTATTATAATTATAGTATTGTATTATATATAATTTTATAAACTGGCTGAACACGAAATCTCCTCGCATTGTGTGCAGGACAAATTATTTTTAGATAATCTTATTCATGGAATTTGTTTTAACATTTACCTAATATTGTTTGCAGAATGTCCCTGTATGTGTGAAACTTTTGATAATAAATGTTTTCTCTTGCTAAGAAAAATATACCAAACAATTATCTCTGGCTTTTTGTTATAACATTGTTGAGATCTGAGCTAATGTCTATGATATTTCTCTTTTTGCGTGCAATAACCACAGATTAAACACCTTGATAGCCTCAAGTCGCTAAAATGAATAACATGCAGATGTTGCATATTATAACCTATGTTGTAATATTTCATGTACATGATTTCGCATGTTTTACTACTAGTCAGCTAGTACTAAACAGTACCGACTCGCATTCCCCGTGTGATATAGCATAACATAACACGCAATCCGTTTGTTGTACCGATTTGACCCCACAGCTAATTACAGCTAAATGCATGCTCCACTGCGTCTGACGCTGGCACCGCTGAGATGCCCCGCAGGCGAGAATTCTATCTGCACCTTTTACGCCGCAACAGAGCTTGTCTTCTCACGGACGCTGTAATCTGCGAATCGAACTCATGAATATTCATGAGAGTCCCTGACAACCGACCTGGAGACAAGCAGTTTAAACAGATCGAAAGTCAATGACGCATTGTGATCTAGTTTGTCGAGTTAATGTCAACAAAGAAGACTGAGCAGCGGAATGGCATAATTACCTGGCCAAAGTCGATCGTGCGAATACTCAACTGCACAAGAAGCGACGCACAGAAGCCATTCACTAAGGTTAGTTAGGTATTCTAACCATTGCTCATAATAGTATTTACACTCAAGTTTACAGCTCTCTCTCTCTCTCGCCTCTTTATTTCATGTGGGATTATCACTAATCACGTAACTCCGATCATTAGTGAAGTCAATTCAAGTCATTAATTGCAATCCCTAATAGTAATTATACACTGCGTAAGTCAATTCAAGTCATTAATTGCAATCCCTAATAGTAATTATACACTGCGTAAGTCAATTCAAGTCATTAATTGCAATCCCTAATAGTAATTATACACTGCGTAAGTCAATTCAAGTCATTAATTGCAATCCCTAATAGTAATTATACACTGCGTTAGAAGCTTCTGATGAACGTTCCATATAAAGTGCTTCGATTACACGCACATATAATTATTATAATTATATGTACTATGTAGCCACTACATTTTTTCGTGTACATGTATGGATACGTTATAATTTATATCTGTCCTATTACAGTTATTGAAACCATTTTAAAGTGAAAGTCTTAAAATTGACATTTATATCATAGAAATATCTCAGTGCAACCCTATAAGTATGGGTATACCGTAATTACACGTACTGTTGTACTGGGATATTTCTCCTTGTTATGAATGTCGTACATACGGTCGTGGATTGTTTACAACCCGCACTGATATTGTGTTTGCATCGTACATGTATATAGGAATTAATATGTTGTGTATCGTGATATAATTACATATATGCGAGTACTCGTAGCTAATAACTTGATGACTTAATGTTAACTTCTTTCGATATGTACTCATGGCATGGTTAACACATTAACAATGTACTTTAACTACTAGTACATACCTCAACTTATCTAATATAATACGTGTATAGTGGGTTCCGTCCTCAAATGAGAGAGTGGGATGTCAGTCTGTTTCCGACCCTCTTAATATATCGATGTAAGTGAGGTCCATTGGATTGTGTTGCTCAAAGGAGGCTCAGGTATAATGTTTTGTGAGGTTGCTGGTCCACGCTGTTCTTGTGGCCTTTAGTGTTTGTTCCCTCTTCGCTTGTGTTTCTTCATCTAAAATTTTCTTATCAATATGTGTCCGCAAAATTGTAATTTCTGAGCCTGTACTCAATGTTAAAATGTATATGGTCTGAAATGGACATGGCTTTGTACCTGCATGTATTCCCCTTCATATACCACACCACGGCCCATGAAATCACGCATCGTACTCACCATTCTCAGAAAGCTATTTTTTTTAATTAGACGGTACATGTATAATTCCTTATTTAGAAAAGAACAAAAGATATATATATATATATATATATTTGGAATACCTTGCAGCTAATTATAGGCTTCGCTTTATAACATTTTATTATTTACATCATTTTTATGTATTAATAAGTTAAACCGAACCCAAAAGAATTCTTACTTACTGAAAAGGGCAAAATTCACACACAGCGTGCAGTAATAGATGGCACTAACTAGTATAAACTATTATTTATCCTCTGTCAAATGTGTGTATCGGCGCACAGTGACTATAGTGAACTCGTCATCCAATTAAGTTAACCTGCTAAGTGTTAACCCTGTCAAATTAGGTTACATCCGTAATTGACATTCCGTGTGGGTCCGAGTACTGTGGATTATTGTATTTCATTTCACCAACACCCCAACGTGAAATCGCTCAAGTCCAACTGTTACATCATCTGCAGAATGTGCCACTCAAGAACCCGTCTCTGCAGTCATCAAATGACCTGTGGTCAGTGGTGTTGGATGAGTGGTCAGCGTGCCCCTTGCATTGAAAGGGCACTGACCTAATATAATGGTGCCGCTCACTCGATCCATCGCTTGCAGGGCAGACGTAGTCTATTGCTGTTGCGTAACTTCGCAATCCATGTACCGCACTTCGTGCATGTATATTAGTATGCACTTGCATTATTCGGTTTACACTACGGACGGCTTTTCTATTAACCTTGAGCTCTTTAACGGTACAGATATAACGTACATATAAGTGTACAATATGATATATGGTGATCGAGTTTCTCTACACTTGAATGAACTAATCGAACTCACAACAATCGGATGTGGTTAATATATTTGTATGTAATATAATTCAACACAAACAAAAAATGTAGGCTATATTCCTATAGGCCTACTCATACTTATCTTTATTGACTTGATTGGCGACCTGGCTTATCGCATACTACATGCATATAATTATGTCTGGTCACGATATCTGAATATTATCCCGTTATTCGCGTATATATTTGACATGTTATAGATTTATCCCAAATTGCGTATTCAATTTCACTTTCTCTGACAGGTTGCAGAAATCCAAGATGGCGACCTACCACCTGGGCCCGGAAACACCGGCTCCCTTCGCGGTCCTCTCCGAAGGTCACATGAGGAAAAATGTCAGCGTGCCTTTTCTTTCGGATCAGTTGAGATTCAGCTTCGGAGAATCATACGAGGCAAGGATGTGTGAATTGATTCACAAATACTTGGAGCTCAACACCGATGACCGTCTCTGCTACATCGGAGATCCCCGAGGAACTTTCGTGCCGATGCTGCAAGAAAAATTCTGTCTCGTGAAACCAGTGACCACTGTGGTCCCTGGTCACATCCATTTCGAGGAAGGTCCCACGCACAGGATGTTGGCCATCCGCGTGGCCAGCGTCGGCGCGGAGGATTACTTCCGGCGAGAAGCGACAAAAGAAACACCGGCCGTGTTCGATAAAATCCTCATGCACGATGCAATGAATTACTTCGATGAACACAGGAATACCTTCCAGAATATCAAAAAGTGTTTAGCACCTGGTGGTAAAGTCCTCATCATCCACCGCCCAGGAGAAATGATGACCTTACCTATCTTCAAAGATGCCCAACAACGCATCTGCGACAATGACCAGCCGTATGATGCCTTCATTCGAGATTTGACCGCGACTCATCTTGAAGTTACCTGGGAAGTTGAATGTCTTCCTGTTAAAATGGACCGGGACCGCTGGTATGCTATGATCCAAGATCACTTCCCTCCGCAGCTGGAGAACGTCAGTGCTTTCGAGGTGAATCTCGGACTGAGGGAGCTCTCCGAAGGCGTCATGAAGTACTCTGAAGGCACCATCGAATTCGCAGATCGTCTCCTGTTTGTCACCGGAGCTGAATGCGACGCTCCGTTTCCCAGAATTCGACGTCACAGTAAACTGGGCGCGGAATCGGTCGTGCCGGCGTCGTCGAAAATTCTCGGTCGAAGAGTGAAGTATGAACTAGAGGTGACCCCGGAGTTGAGAAGCCTAGTGCGAGCGAAGGAAAGGAATGACCTGCAGGCACCCAAAAATAACTGCAGTCTATTTAACTAGTATTCATTGTATACTATAATTTTGATCAAACTTGTGATGAACTGAGAAAGTGAATTAATTGCACATATTTATAAACCGGTGCAATGTAGTTTGCGTATTGTAAATATGGCTCAACAATTAAACTGCATTTGGGTTTGTCAATTTAACCTCTTAATCAGTGTACACGTAATCCTTTGTACCCACACACATATTATGACATTGCATGAGATATGCAATAAGACTGAGCTGATCATATAATATGCACTGTAACCGTTGCTTCACGGTAACTGACTAACTCATGTTTCAGTATACTGATGTTGACATTGCACAATGACCTTGCACACAGTTGTACAAATTCTGATTCATTTTACTTTACATGTATATAGTCATTCGTCTCCAATTCATGCACGTTGTACACCCACCATTCTCTCTCAATCGCGCTAATTTACAAGCGTTATTTATTAAATTTTCTTATTTCTATACTGATATTAAAATTAAGAATGAGCGGTACCCAACGATCGAGAAAGTATACTGATTATTACTCGAGCCTCGTAATAAATACGGGGTTATATTGCTGGGTGTGAAGAACATACGTGATGTAATTGGTGTACATGCACCAGGAAAATATTTAGAATTAATTGAAACCTGTTCCTGAACTACAGTAAAAGAAAAATACTATTCAGGGTTGCTAATTTTAAGAGAACTTACTAGTACATGCAACTGAAGTGGGGGCTATTTGGCATTTGCTATTATTTGAAAAAGGGCAGAATGGTCGAGACAATTGCATATGTACTATCTTAGAATATAAATATCAATTAATTCTTTAAGATTTGGATATCCGTGCATCCCTTGTGGAAAAAAAAAAAAAAGGAGAGATGCGACAGTTAACACCTTTATCAAAGTAGTTCGTTGTCTTTAACGTGAATGCTTTAAATATAACACAAACAGACCTTTTATTCTGGGCCTTCGCGATTTTTGTAGTTTGAACATCGAGATGGCGGATTATAAAGGCAAACTTTAATTTGGTCGCCAAAAATCGAAGTCGGAGTCGGATATTAAGGTAATCTGATAAATAAGACCAATTAGCATTGTTACAGATCCGTCCCCGAGAATCGAGTCGGATTATTGAGGGAGTCGAATAAATAAAACTCGGATTAATGAGGCTCGACTGAATAACCATTGCATAATTGCGCATGCAAGCGTATCTGCATGTACATAATCATTCTGTGCTAAGGTTTGGTGGTATAGTAGTTTGGTGAATTCATGATTATAATTATTAGAATGAAAACGTTTAATAGTTGACCTGTGAATTGGACTTGCTGATAGGGATCTGCTTATTAGTACTGGTTTTGTTTATAATATGATCACGGACATACAATACATACATCTTAAAAATAATAGATTTAATTAAAATCTGTGAATTCTGCTTACTACATGTAATGAACATATTCTACAGCATATGACATGTAATTATGCGCTAAAACTTGCGAGGTTAGCCTTGAGGGTAGTATTATTTACTAGTAAAGTACAATTCAGTATATATAATAACCCATACTAAGAACGATCGCCAATCCAATCTCCCGAGTTGCATCTACATTGACAGTTTAGGTTACAGTAACACCAGTTGATTGGTCCTTTGTGAATGGGGATTTGTCTCGGAGGTACTCAACTATCTTCTGTTCATCAGAATCATTTCGACGCATACTGGGGGAGGATTCGTCCTTAAGCTGTTCACTCGTTTTAATTATAGCTTATACCTGTCACATCTTGCATGGTTAAATTCATGGCACTACAGGCAGGCATAGCAAGAAGCCACACAGACCACTGTTTTCCGTCATTCCTCTTCCCCTGGTCAGCCCACTTCTCGACTTCAAACTCCGATCTGTCATTGCGTCTAATGACGAGTAGGCCGTGTGCTGTCGAGTCTTCGAAGTAAATTTTATATCTCAAAATATTAGTTTGTTTTGTTTTCAAAATACATTTAAAGCAACACTTATTCGCCTATTTCGTTGCTTCTGTATCCCGATGAACGAAGTTTTGTAGGCCCTACTGTATATTTTGAATTCGCTTATGATTGTAAATGAATGAATTACACTGATCAATGAGACAAATTATTTTGCAGTACCACTGAAAGTTCGAAGGTTGAAGGTCAAAGTCGCAGGGATTTTTCAAAGTTTCAAATTCGATCGCTATACTAGCTCATTAAATAGTTATAGTTTTTAGCGACTTGTAGCTGGCATTAAATTATTCAGTGCATCGATGGGAAAAATAAAGCCAGGGAGTATTACTGCTCTTAGCTGCACTGTTCTTGTGTAATCTTGCATAATAGCAATTATGACTTTTTTTCGAATGCCGATAATTCAATGGTTATGTGAGTTGTAATCTCGATTGTATAATTGCAGATTGTATGCCAGGCATACACCTTCTTACGAAATCCTTTCGGGATATTAACACGGCAGGGGATCTAAGAAATCGGGAAAAGGGTATTGTCACTTCCTGAAGGGTTGGACTCTTTAACATCATATCCCCTGCAATTGATACTCAAATAATGTGTATATAATGTGGGTTGCGTTCAAAAATTAGAAAAGGTCAAAGATGAGGGTAAATAACATTACGCATTACTTGGCAAATTTGTATAAAATATGACAATTTGTTTCCCTTGTACAATGCTATCCATCTGCATAGATTTTTAATCTACAGCGTTGACCGAATATTCATAATTTATTCATTGCTAAACCTACCCCTTAATTGTCACAATAATTATACACAATAAACAGTTATTGGCACCAATTTGTCCGATGTTAAAAGATATGTAGCATGTAATACATCAAAATACAATGTATATATTGAAATGAACACGAACGAGGTCACACTTTTCTCAGTTTTATTAAAGGTAACACGTATGCCATATGCGACGGCGAGCTTCGCCTCAAACAGTGTCTAATGCAAAGAGTCATAACGTTATTACACTTTTCCCTCCTTTGCTTGGAGGGACCTCCGCATCCTGGTCAGCCAAACGGGTAGGTCATTTGAAAAACAATGCTTGAGCAGATCTGTGTGATACACACAAGATTTCTGCACTGGAAATCTGCACTTCCACCAGCACATCGTTAAGAATTCTTCTCACAAGAAAGGGTCCTCTCCACTTGGGTTTCAATTTTGGGCATTCTCCCTTTTTCCGTCTCTTCTCTGCCACCCAACATAGATCGCTTTCGCGAAAAGGTTTGCCGTGCGTTTTCACAAACGCATTGTTTCGTTCTGCCGCCACCTGCACATTTTCCCACACGATCCTGTAAGCGTCTTCTAATCTGTCGTGCAGATTCTGAACGTAATCACACAAATCTTGTGACGTTTCATCATTCAGACTTCCCAAGACGACATCAACAGGCATGTTGATTTCCCGTCCAAACATCACATAGTTTGGCGATAGCTGGGAGGCGGCGTGTGGCGTAGACCTGTATGCCATGGAGAGGAAGGGCAGCTGCTCATCCCACTCTTCCTGGCTTGATGCACTCATGGCAATCATTCTGGACAAGGTCTTGATGTTCCTCTCCGATTGTCCATCCGATTGGGGGTGGAAAGGCGTTGTCCTTGTCTTCCTTATTCCCAGCACATCACACAGCTCACTGAAGAGATTGCTTTCAAATTGCCGCCCTTGATCGGTGTGAAGATGTGTTGGAACACCATACCGCGACACAAATTCCTTGGCAAATGCTTCAGCTACAGTCCGAGCTTCTTGATTTTCAAGGGCATATATTTCGACGAACTTGGAGAAGGAGTCCGTCACAACCAGGGCATACTTCTTGCCACTCCGTGAGACTGGTAAGGGTCCCAGGAGATCCATGAAGACCCTCTCCATAGGATATCCTTCATAAAATAGCTTAGGCCTAGCCTTCCTCTTTGGCCCATCACTCTTGTGTTGTGCACATGTCTCACATCGGCGTATGAATAGTTCACAGTCTCTCCTCATGCCATACCACAGAAATCTTCTCTTCAAATTGGCCATGGTTTTGTCAACACCAAAATGTCCTCCGGTTCTCACAGAATGACACTCCCCCAGAACTTCCTCCCTCAGGGTCTTTGGAACCACGATCTGCTTCAGTGTTGATCCGCTTGCCAATTCCAGGATCCGTACCAGGATCCCATCTACAATC
>KB293691.1:237324-334657 GCA_000328365.1 Capitella teleta | reverse complement strand
TATCATGTATCGTACTAATCGTAGTAGTTAATACTAGTTATACAATATTGATGAAGTAGATAATGAATTTAGATCAAGTTAATTATTTAATGATCGCAAATTAGTGCTATTACTGTTGATTTTTGAGACGAGAATAATAGAGAGATCAATTATTCACCGGATGATCGTTTCTCACGATGACATCAGAATGGATTCTATGATTTATATGAATTTATATGAATTGGAGCCCCTCTCTTTCCGTCCACTGATTGATGACAGTGTTACGCATTGTCACGGTCTGTTGGTCATTCAAGTGGGCAGCATATGTGTTCTTTGACCAGGTGTCAGCTAGTTGACAACCTCACAGCATACCTCACGACGTGGCAGCCTATCTCGAGTGTTGGCGCAGGCCATGCACCAAATTATATTCATGTTTCGGCTTCGTTCTATACTCACTATCAGTGACTAAATTCTCCGGACTCTCTTCTGACTCGTTCAGTGTAGGTGTTTTTTTAGCGGTTGGATTTGAGAGTTCAGAGTGACTAAGAATGGAATTCCGCGCGGCACCTGCATGCATGCATTCCTCATGTACCCAGCAACATGTCAGCCTATTTTTCCCCCATTCCCTGGGCTCTGTGTCATTTAAACTCATTTTGCTGACATCGTCCTTGCATCTGCCACTCTGAATTCATTAACATCATAATACATGTACACTCAACTTAGCACCAAAACGCCACTTGTAACGTGTAAATGAAGTAAATGAACTCGCACTGCAGTCTCTCCGTTCCAGCAGTCTATTCTTTCCATCCATTTCGCTTTCTTCTCTCGCCTATTCATGGGCTTTCGCTGTCATTGAAAATGAACTAAATGACGTAATTTTTATTAATTTTATCTTTCCATTCATTTCTCGAACGGAATGTCTACGTACAGAGCGGCTCCGTACGGCTGCGTGAATATTCCAAGCTTCGGAACTCTATGCACCTTATCAGTCTTATTTGGCATTATTTGAGTATTCGGATGAATTGCCAGCCAACAACTATAGTATTCAAGTCAAAGAACAAACTAAAATCCTCTCTAAAGAATATTTATTAAACAATAGATAATATAGGGTAAATAATATAGCATGAAACTCGTGCTTAAATTGTGCACAAAACCATGCTGTCTTGCTTTGCTTTTCTTTGTTTAGTTTAAACTTTGGTACACATCTAATGTGGTACCACGTTCTAAGTGGATACAAAAAAGTGGATGTCAGATCCAGGAATCTTCTAGCTAAATGCCCTTTCATCGTCCACGCTCTGACTCCAGTCATCCACTCGGAGGAGTTCACCTCAACTGGGAGCCGGCAAACGCCGAAGTTAACACTGTTTAAGCGATTGCCAGAGTTAGGAAATGTGTGCTTCTTTAGGAGATTCCCACTAAAACAGTGTGTCAAATATCATTATGATTATCTTTGTAAATATCTTTAATTGTTCAACTGTTAACTTGTCTCATTTGGAGTAGACACGTGGCAAGCATGCTTGGTATCATTATTAAGGAAAGCACCATTGTATTTTGAATTTATGATGTATATAGGCCTACATGTAGTCATGCAGCATTGAACCATCGCTAATTGGGTAACAGTGCGCATCACAGCGAAGGGTCACGCCTACTTAAAGCGGAGTCATTTAAAATATAAAAACGAAGTTGATTCGGGAATTTCCGTGAAGCGATCGGCTCTGAAAGGATGAAATGACGAGGATGATCAGTGAAATAATTTTAGTTTGGTCTTTGACTTGGATATTTCACTAGGTTAGTTGGCTGGCAATTCCTCAGAATACTCGTTAGCTCAAAGTATTTAGTCATGTTTATACTTAAACATAAGGGCCAGTAAGTTCAAGAACTTTGGGTATTTACGAAGCCGCTCTGCACGAAGCCTTTTGAATTCCGATAACCGGTTCAGCCGAACGCGTTTGATTATTGACGTGTTTCAGCCCAACCCCCCGAGAATTTCTGGACACTTTGAGACTGCTTTTAAATCCGTCTTTTAAACTTGTTTGAGAACGCTTTCTCAGTGAGTTTTATTGGTGAACCATGAATGAGAAGAATAAAACTTGGCGGTGCATTGACTTCCGCTTTAAATGAAATATTATTGTTGTGTTATAAAGCACGTGCTCGCGAAATTTGAAAAAGGAAATGTGCGTGCACGCACTAGCCTCAGCAGCCGCTGCCTCAGCAATAACGACTTCCCAGTGCACAAAACGTTCGCTAAAATTCACTCCGGTGTACGTTTTGCGCACTGGGAAGTCGTTTACGAAAGAAATCGTCCGTTAACTGGTCATAACTCGGGCATGCATAAAACAGTCGCGATGCCAGCGTTACATCGCTCGTACATGTCCGAATTTATTATTGAAGAATGTCGGAAGTCCGGAACTTGACCCAAATGATGCCAAATCACAATTTTTTCTCTCTTGATATTCCTCTCCCAACAAAAAGGTCAAACAATGTCGAATCATACGAAAGCCTTGCATCAAGCAGCTCTGCGTGCATTTGGTCAATCGTCGAGCGGAGTTATTGTGTAAATTGACTCTTGTCGCAGTGGGCACCATAGAGGTCACTGAGTACACAATGAAAATACCCGGATGAATGCATTCGCATTCTGTGCGTGAATTGCAGTCTGGATGACACCAATTACTCGTTTACCATTTTGTTCGCTTTCAACGAGTTCTCGGCTGCTTGTGTTCCGCGTGGCCGATAAGATTATGAAAACTAAACTTGAAGAACCGCAGCCGCTTTTTTGCATTTCTGTTACGCGAAGTTCTGAGCGTCAGAGCGAAAATTGCGAGCACGTCCTTGAACGATGACGGATGGCATTGGTTACAATTGTTTGCATGCGAGGCATGTAGCAGAAAATTAATTTACCGATCTATCGCTGTTTCCTTTCAATTATCGCCCAAATGACACGGCCGCCATCTGTCAACTGGTCATCAATGTTATTGTTTCGCGTCCGATCCAATTGGCAAATTGAAACGTCGGTTTGGCAAGTCTTTTGATGCCGTCTTGCATTCCCGTGTGCAGTATGCTTAGAGATTAGATGCGGGCGACCGTCTGCTGGGCGGGTTTTTTGTTATGTAACATTTATTACTCAGTCCATTCACAGTCTAAATGTATACATTGTACACGTACCGTGTATCTTTCATAAGGGGTTGTCTACCAGCCTACTATTTTCATCTATCAATCTGTTAATCCACGCCTCAGGAGGGGGGGGGGGTCTGGTGAGTGTGGGACTGAATATTGGAAGCGACATCCGATATGTATAAATTGCAAAAAGATACTTGCTAGGGATTTGGACTATAGCAATCAGTTCCACAGTTCAGCTGCACAATTAGCGTGCTCTCAGTCAATGCAGTGTGTTATTTTAAATCACTCGTATATATGACTATTGGTGAGCAGCATCTGGTGTTGAGTGATAGCCTCCTTCTCCCCGTCCGCCCCTCCGCTCATCGCTTCCCTCTTCCCTCCATTAATTTCGCCCTCTTCGTCTTATCAGCTGCGAGATAGACAACCCGGCCTGTCTGGGTTCATTCCATGCAACACACACATGATTGAATTTCATGCCTTTTCACCCGGATTGATCTCCTTGCTTTGTGATCTGTCCTCATTGGCTTATGACTGATGTTCCCATCCGTCTCTGTTATGCTGCAGGATACACGCTGTTATACTCGGCATCACAGCAGAAGTACACATGCACCCTAAATCATAATTTGTCGCGTATTTCCCTATCGATCGCTGAACCGCATCTGTCCTGAGAATTTCGGTGCCGCCAAAGCAGCTGATCAGATCGAACGGATCTATTTTTGCAAACGGCGTGGGTGCCTGGGAAAGACGCAGTCTGAGCACGCGAGCTATGCGCTGCATGGTCTGAGTGTATGCGATGGCGTACCTGTGCATGATGGCGCTTTGAAGTCAACTGATCAATATTCGCGATGTTCGGTCAATCATTGAAATAGTCAACAGAAGCTATGCTTACATCGAAATCAATTACCCACACACTCTGATCGTTATTTCGATACTGTTTTATTTCATTTACGTCATTTGCGTACGATTATCGCAGCCGAGATCAGTTCAACGAACGGGCACAGAGTATGTTTTGCTTTGTGCGCTCTTAAGATAAAATCCCTCGTTTTAGTTGTTGCTAATCAGTTGCGTATGCATTGTGCATGTCGGGATTTTTCCTCGTACAAGAAAGAGCTCAGTGCTTCGCCAAAGCAATGATCCAGCAAAGTCTAGATTAGCATAAATCTGCATTACCCAACGAAAACATGTCTCGATTAAGCACTGTTCAGGCAGTGATTTTGAATGTTGAGATGATCATGGTATTGTTCCAGACGGCACTGTATATTTGCTTGTATTGTTTTGACTGGCAAAGGCGTTTGAGTTAATGGGATCACTTCTTCCCTCTTCTATTGTTCTTGCGTCAACTCTGAGAAATTGATTTTCGAAGCCTCAAGGCGATTCTGGTGGGAAATATTTCGCCAGTCTGAATGTTTACATTTGGGTGCAATACAGTGGAGATTCATTGACGCGAATTTGCTTCTTCTTGTCGTGCCGATTTTCTGGTATTGATTGCTTTTCTTTTATTATTAATATTTTGCGAAATTAAAAATGACGTTTAAATCATTATTGGCGATGCGTGAATTTCCGATGATCCGACAGACGAAATAAAAATCCGTAAAATCGGCGTCCGATGGATCGTGCGTAATTGGACTTTTCGAGTTTTGACTGGGATGCATGTCAACGCGTTGTATCTGGTTGCACGTGTTGTGTGTTCTGGTTGTTCGAAGCAACAATTCTGGCTTTGTGTGCACACGCCGAGAGAATTCGACCCAGCTGTTATGAAGGGGCGCCTATTGCGGTTAGCACTGGTTAATGCCTCCATGCATGCAACTCGCCTCCATGCAGTGTGTCATGCATCCGTGGCCGAATTCACGCTGCAGGTCCTCTGTGGTATTTTTCATGGCCTTCGCGGGCAGTATAACTCATCTTGGTTCGCGGGTGCCTTAGCCGAAGCATTCCTTGCTGTAACTTGTAGGGCTCTGTTTATTTTTCCCTCACATGAAGTTTATGAAGTCGTCGCACTTTTAACTGCATGTCTGATCTATCGGCCCTCCGGTAGTGTCGTGTTGTTATTAATTTCTTCTCTCGTGGGTAAAATGTGAAATTTTTGAAGAAGCTGCTCGTTTTGAATTCCGTGAGGTTCTCTTAATTTGGTTTCAACTCTTGTGAGTTATGAACTTCTTATGCTGTATGTGTACACACTGTTCAACTGTTGCATCTCTTGCATGCACACCAAACCATGTGCGAACCACAAAATACCCTGTTTATAGTCAATTATACAAATAGTACAGTGTTTGAGTTTCCTTATCATGTAAACAATGTTTGCTTAAAAACAAAAACGGCAATTTCTCGATAGTGACCCGAATTTCTACACGAAGTACATTTACTGGTATAATTATGGAAATGTGAGGTTCATTTTAAAACTAGAAAGCATGCACTCGTGTAGTACAAACTTCCGCCGATCAGTGAGCCGGCAGCAGACAGTTACAAACGCGCTTGAAAACGTATTTTATATTTGATCAATTCATGAAGTGTGATTTCTTCTTTACAGACATGGTGCCATTTGCATTGGTCGGAGAACAAGAACAAAACGTTGACCAAGGTCAAGCGAAGGTCATCAATCTGCCTCCGATCGACAGCTACCCTGCGCCGACCATCAGTTGGCACAAAAGCTACAACCAACCAGTTCCATCAGAGAGTCCACGCTACCACGTGACCCTGAACCACCAGCTAGTCATCCTGGAAACGAGGCTCAATTCGGACAATAACAACCTCTACAAGGCATCAGCTCGTAATGGATACACTGGCGATAGGAGCGACAGTCAGACGTTTGTCCTTCAAGTACAGAGTGAGTGAAATGCGTATCGATGGCGGTGGCATCTTCGGGGGCGGTTGGCTTATCTCTGAGCTCTTTCCCCTGGGCGCTTTTATCGGCCAGCCCTGCCAGGGATGCTAGACCATCGCTCACTCAGCGAAATGCCATTGCGCTGACCTCTTGAGTGACCTCTTGAGATACTGTTGGTCATTTCGATCGTTGGTACTCACCTGGGGGGAAGAAGGGCATAATTGTACTAACCAGGCCTAATTGCTTCTCTATTCTCCACATGTGTGTTTCTGTTTGTAACTTATTCTGTTATTGGCTGCACGTGCTCGCTAGTCGCCACTTCTCGGCCCATTGACTTCCGTTGGGCTTAGTTAACGCTGCCTGTCGGTTTCCTTGTCTCTCAAACTCAGTGCTATGTTACGTGGAATTTTTCCTTCCTTAATCATCTCATATCATTACGTCTGGGGACACCTGGAAGCATGGATAGTTGGATACATTATCTCGAAGCATCGTTAATTTAAAATGAAATAAATACAAGATTCACCAATAGAGAGCTCCTCAAATAGCTCCTTGACAACTGAGTTACTCTGAAGTTGCTATCTGGTGTCAATATTGCTCTGCTTATAGGCTATATACCTGCGCTCTGAACTCCGACCTCTCGAAGGTCACGCCCGCGTCAGACAGAGTTCACGGGGCTGTGTTGATGCTCTGTCGCCCCTGTTGATTGATAGGGCTCATTGCTGCTCTATTCACTCCCCCCACCCCCTCCCCCCACCCCCTCCCCCCTTTGCTGGGTGTGTAATTTGGGTGTGTAATTTGGCGGAATGGGCGTCTGTTACAATGGGATCATAACTCACAAGTAATCTCATTTTCGTTCAATAAACAAATTTGATTAATTGTGCAATGCATGTACACATGACTATTACGCTGTGGCACCAGTCTTCTTGTTGTTGATGATGTAATATGTTCGCTTGCAGATGTGGGCAGTCTGAGCAACGACATTCCTCCCGCGATCGTCATCCCCCCTTCGCCGACGACTGCTGTCCAAGGAGACGATGTGTCGGTTGCCCTCGAGTGCGTCGCCAATGCACGGTCAGTTGCGCCCCGCGGCTCTTCTTATTTAAACGACGAAATTCATCAGAAAAACACTCACTTAGTATTTGTAGAGAAAAGTTATTTTGAGTTTACGTCTCCTTTGTGGCGATAAACATACAGGTTGTGTGTCCTTCAATGTTAATTTTTCTTCTTCTCTTTTACCCGTTAAACGCTTGGGAGATTTTTCATGAATTAAAAAAAAAAAAATAATGTTTTCACACCGGAGGGCTTCATAGCATGTTATACTGATATGCATAGATGCTGGATAACACAGCCCTGGTGTAAATGAGAACACAGCATGTTGTCTCAATTGTAAAATCGTATTCTGAAACAGGCTCCGAATTCCTGTGAGGCAAATTGTGTGCAAGAAAAGGTTGGGGAGGGGAGCCAATATGATTTCAAGCAAACGCCAAAGAATGCTCTTGTTAAATTGCTGAGCTCATAGCTTAGCTATTTGCTTACAAATATGTCTTGCTATTTACACTCATTGACTCTGTTGGAAGATTTCTGAGATTTAAAGAGGATCTCTGATTGTTTTGAATTAATAACGGATGATAGAGGATGCATCTCAAAAGACAAATACTATTCTATGGGCTAATTCCTAGATACATTGAATTTGAGAGGTTTAAAATCTCGCTTTCTTCTCGCGTTCGATTTCAGACTGTGATGATGTGACAAAAGTAATTCTCCTATTGTTAACAATGGGAGCCGTCGAGTGAGCAGATCTTTCAGCAGTTCTCATTTATAAAAGAAATCCCGCACTCATCTCGTTTCATGTCTGAGCTGAAAATTTGTATTTTTATTTGTCTTGAATATCATTCATAGTTGTCCTTTTTATAAAAAAAAAAGTCTCTCGTCACTCACAAAAGCCCATAGAATCGATCTAAAAGGTTTTGAAATGAACAGAGGTCCTCTTAAAAATTTTAATCATGATAACATGCCACCCACACACTGTCAAGCTAGATTTGGTGGCTGATAAAAAAATATTAAATGTCGTCGGATTACAGCGATTAGCTGTTTATGCTCCGATGGGATTGGTATAATGGCAGAGAATCAATCCTTGTGTTGACGTGAAATAATTATGCTTATCCGTATGTAAGTGTATGACCAGGTTAGAATCAGTCGATCTTTGTTCTTGCTTCTTTCTTGCCATTTCTTCCATTGTATCTTTCACGGATGTCTTCTTCCTCTTCAGACCTTTGAACTTCCTGAGTCTGCGTTGGTACAAACACTCAGCAGATGGCAGTCGAACTGAGATTAAGCAAGATGACATAAAATACCTGCTGTCGGTTTATAGACGCGTTCTGACCATCAAGAACCCAGTCATAGGCGACAGTGGTTCTTATGAGTGTGAGGCTGTGTTTCAACGTCTGGGTAATGACCCCTTGCCTTCAGTGTCAGCCTCTGCAAATCTAACTGTCCTTGGTATGGTGTAATTATTTGCTTGTATTCTGAAGGTGTAATTTTGTTTTGTGTGCAGAGAAACCAAACTTTGTTTCTCCTCCACCTGCTGAGATCAACCAGGACGTTGACACGACCGTTGTGATAGAGTGCCAAGCGGTCGGGTCTCAGCCCCTCACTGTGCAGTGGTATCGCAATGCTGTGCCAATACAAGACCTGCAGGACACAAGGTAGATGTGGCTCAGGATTTCAGCTTACCTCATTGAATGCGTTGTGTAGGTATACAACTTTGGAGAATGGCAACCTGCAAATTGACGGCGCAATTCCATCTCACTCTGGGATGTATCAATGTTTTGTGTTAAATGAAGTTGGTTCGATCAATGATGCTACCTGGGTTCGCATCCTCAGTGAGTTTCATCTCTATCTCTCTCTTTTCCATTTCCTTGTTATTTTCCTATTTAGGTTCTGCTCCTAAAATCATCCAAGGTCCTCCCGATAAAATTGTCGTCGCAGGTGATAGCGTACGATTTCCCTGTCAGGTCTCCGGAGCTCCTCGTCCAGACATCACTTGGTCACGAGGTGAGTTCCTCTTGTCATTCTCTTTCGATATAACTGACCCGCCCTTGTGCAGTGACCTCTGGAGGCGCCCTTGAGGTCTTCACGTCTGCTAATCCTCGCATCCAAGTTGTGGATAATGAACTGCTGATTCTGCAAACTGAAGTCAGTGATACTGGGACGTACATCTGCAACGCTAGCAACAGTCAAGGCGCCGTCATTGCAAAGGCTGCTCTCACTGTCACTTGTGGGTTGTCTCAAGATTTGATTCATTGAGTGCATAATAATGTTTTCACAGTGAGGACGCGAATCATAGCTCCCCCACAAGCAGCTTCCGTCATTAAAGGATCACGCACAGTGCTCCAGTGCACCGTGACGGCAGACCCCAGCGTAACCGTTGTCTGGCGCTGGTTCCAGAACGATGTTGCCATTCCATCAGCGGATGTTCGCAGACAGGTGCATCCCTTCGATGGGACCCTGGAGATCAAAGCTGTGCGCAACAGTGACATCGGAACTTACAAATGCCACGTGTCGTCTGAAGGAGGCAACGACACAGCCAGCGCTGACATCAGGGTCATTGAACTTCCGTACCCCCCAGTGATCACCAGCGTTAACCTCAACACTGAATCCATCAGAGCAGTGGACGTCCATTGGAACCCTGGCTTCAATGGCAACAGTCCAATCAACAAGTTCACCATCCAGTTCAGACAAGTTCCGGCTGGTGAGTGTACATCTCTGATTTGTCCTGATTTGCATGTTTTTCCTTTCAGACTCTAATCTGCTGCCTGATGACGGTTGGCAGGTGGCCCATGCAGCTTTACCTCCCGACACCAGCTCGTACACTGTGCTTAACCTTTCTCCGGCCATGTCCTATCAATTCCGCGTTAGTGCTGTTAATGACGTGGGAGAAGGAGACGCCAGTCTTCCCAGTGACGTCATTGAAATGCCGCAGCAACGTGAGTGCTTGATTTCTGATGGTGTCATGTGACCTTTTTTTAACAGCCCCCAGTGGTCCTCCAAGAGGTGTGGTCGGCAGTCCTCGCTCAGAAAGCTCAATCATTATCACCTGGCAGGCCCCAGACGCAGACAAGTGGAACGGCGCTCTCCTTGGCTACATGATCAGCTATAAGCCATCTGGATATCCAGACAGCACTCTGGAGCATGAGAACATCACCAGCTATGATATCCACTCGCTCATGTATGAGCTGAAGGGACTGATCATCTTCCAGGAGTACGAGATTGCTGTGGCTGCCTATAACCGCAAGGGGGTGGGGGTGTACAGTGACTATGTGAGCATCCGGACCCAGGAGGGCATTCCCACTGCCCCACCCACCGACATACAGGCCACGCCTATCAACTCCACTTGCATCAAAGTCACTTGGATGCCACCCGACTCCCAGTTCATCAACGGCATCAATCAGGGCTACAGGATTTACGCTCAGAGGATTGACACAGAAGACTCCCAATTGGAAATACCTTTTCCTTCTGATACATCTAACATGCTGGGGTTGCAAACTGGGTTTCTGCTCGAGTTGAGGAAATTCACCGAGTACCGCATCACAGTGCTGTGTTTCACTTCCAAAGGCAATGGGCCACTCAGCTCTGCTGTTAATGCCGTCACCTTGGAAGACGGTACGGTTTTAAGCTCTGATTCATGTGTAGTTTTTGCACAGTTTTCTTTCAATTTTCTGCAGTGCCTGATGCTGTTGTGCATCTGAGGTTCAATAATATCCTGGATACATCGCTTGGAGTTCTTTGGTCACCTCCTTTGAAAACCAACGGCATTCTCACGGGTGGGATTCTGCCAGGGTTTTCTTGTTTTTTCAATGATACCCTTCTTATCTTTCCAAGGTTACTCATTGAGTTACATGCGCAAAGACCAAACCATCACCAAAGTCACCGAGGAGTTAGCCCCGAATGTTCACAATTACACAATTCGCGGCTTAACAGCCACCACCACATACACCATCGAAGTCACTGCACACACTCGTGTTGGTCCTGGTCCGGTGAGCAGAGCAGACATTGCTTCAGGCGTTCCTCCAGGTGAGCACTCAATAGCCCTAATGACCTCCTCACCTGCACTCGCTCCCTCCAACAGTCGCCCCTGAGCCGCCACGCAATCTAGCACTGACCAACATCCGTGCGCGCACTGTGATGCTGCAGTTTGTGCCTGGATTCAGCGGCTACACGTCCATTTCCAAGTGGATCATAGAAGCTCAGAGCAATGACAACGAAGACCCCTTGTCTTGGTCCTCCATCTACGAGGCCACTGAGCCTTCCGCTTCTTCTCTCACTGTTCGGGGCCTCCACCCATACACAAGATATCGGCTGCGTATGATCGCTGAGAACATTGCCAACCAGAGTCGTCCAAGTGAAGCCACTCGCTGGTTTGAGACCATTCAAGCTGAGCCCTCTTCGCCACCCGCAGATGTCTCTGTACGTGCGTACAATGAAACCGCGATGAGGGTGCGTTGGACGCCTCTGCCTGCGAGGGATTGGAATGGCGAGCAGAGGGGGTACCGTGTGGAATACACGTCTGTCGATGCTTCACTTATGCCGTCCTGGAAAGCAGTGAATGTTGACAGTGAGAATGCCAACAGCTTCATGCTTGCAGGCCTCGAAGAGTGGACTGAGTATCAAGTGCGGGTTGCTGCTTTCAACAAAGTGGGACACAGCGCAGATAGCCCTGTGGTGAAAGACTCGACCCGAGAGGCTGCTCCCACTGCCGGGCCGAGCAACATCACTGCCTCTGCTGTTAACTCAACCAGCATTTACTTGACATGGGGAGAAGTTCCTAAACGACATCAAAATGGCCTTATTAGGGGATATAAGGTGAAATATTCATCTGTGCAAGAAAACATTGGTGATAGTGAAGTTGTCATTGAATCCAATCAAGTGTTTGAAGTTTACTTGACGGATTTGCGCAAGTATGTGTGGTATGACCTGCAATTGCTCGCGTACACTCGCATTGGAGACGGCAGCCTCAGCAACCCTCCTCTGAGCATCCGCACGGATGAAGATAAGCCAGGTCCCCCGTCAGCTGTCTACTTCCCTGATGTCACCAACTCAGCTGTGAAAGTCGTGTGGGAGCCGCCAAGGGAGCCAAATGGCGTCATTCGTGGCTACAGAGTGGCGTACGGCCAGCGGGTGGAGCCACCTAGTGAGCAGACTTACACCATCGTTGACGACACCCTCAACAAAGACAGACGCAGCTACGAAGTCTTTGATCTCATGAGAAATACATACTATGTGTTTTCTATTACCGCGGAAACCAGACTGGGATGGGGCGTCCCTTACCAACTAGAGGTCTACACCATCATCAACAGACGTATGTCATTATATCCTCCTCCTCCTCATTCTTCATCCTCTCCTCTTCATAGGTGTACCTAATGCCCCCAGCCAGCCTCGTTTTGGTCTATCCCAAATCGGAGATCGTTGGGTGACTATATCGTGGACCCCTGGCAGTGATGGCTATGGGCCAATCCGCAATTACACCGTCCAAGTTCAGAGATCCATGCAACCGTATCTGACGCTGCGTGATTACATTCCCTCTGGAGCTCTTGAGCACAACATCACTGAGTCAGTTTCATCAACCTCTATCTTCACATTTACATTTCCCTCTCAATGACACAGTCTCCGACCAAATACGCGGTACAAATTCAGAGTTGCAGCATCCAACGATATCGGTCTGGGTCCATTTAGCGCCCCATCAGAGGAAGCAACCACGAAGCAAGCCGGTCAGTACTGCGGCTATTGTGATCATTCTTTATTTTCTTCTTTCTTTTTGCAGCACCTGAAAGCTCACCCCTTGACCTTAAGGTCATCCCCATGACCACCTCATCTGTGCTTGTCACTTGGCAGGTATGATTTATATCTCTCTTTCTTTCATCTTATCTATCTGAAAGTTAATTTAGTTAAAAGTTAAAATCTAAGAATCTGAATAAGATTAATTCATGAATTTATGAATGTTTATTTCTGCTTTATTTTTCCTCTTGCCAAAAACATTTTTCTTTGTTTTGTTATTTTGCTTTTGCATTTTTTTCACCTCCCCCCCCCCTCCCCGTCCCCATCACTTCCCTCTTTAAATAAGACAATTTAAGTTAATGAAGTTCTATTTGCATGAATTGTGATTTGATCCCTCTGACTTCTGAACTTCTGACCTGTGAACCTCTGAACTGGTGTCGTTTATTTACGGTTGTTTTGAGTTTTGATGCTTTACATGTTGATTAACAGCCACCCCCTGACGACACCTGGAACGGCCCCCTGATGGGATACAACGTCGAATACCGGGAGGTGGACACAGGCTCGGCCTGGCGCTCTGACAAGCTCTTCAACGCTGCACTCACCTCGATGACCGTCTACAGTCTGCAACTCTTTAAGACCTATGAGTTCAGAATCTGTGCATTCAATTCGCTCGGCCAGAGCGAGTGGAGTCCACAGTCTGTCATTTATCTTGAGATTGGTATGCTCCTCCTCTTCATCTTCCTTCTCCTCATCTCACATCCTCCTTAGTCTTGTCTCGCACTACTAACGTGATGTAGAATAAGCTTCATTTGCAGCACTAACATGGAATGGGGATCTCCTCTGCAGTTCACTGAGGCCTAGTTTCGCTGCATGTTTGAGCGCCTAGGCATCTGTGAATACTAACGCACGCACGGTGATTGCTCTCTAAGCCTTCTTCCTTCCTCCAGCCGCTTCCTGATGAGGCGTGGAATGCGCAACCCTTGCAGTATCACGTGGCTTATCGATCGGTTGAGTACTCACACCAAATGCCGCTCGATCTTCCCAAGTACTCACACGTCTATGTACCATATCCTACAATCAAAGCCACGCTGAGCAACCTGCGTACTGGGGCCTTGTATGAGGTGATGGTTAATGCTCAGAGCGTTGTGGGCCCTGGGCCTTCCTCTCGGGCCACAGACGCGTTCTTGGGAGAGGCGGGTAAGAGAGTGTCATACTAACTGCATCTTCTACTTTCTCTGTTATGCTCTGTAAGCATATCACCTATGTGTTTTCGTAGTGTATTACAATGTACATATATTCATAACCTGCATGCTTTCATTAACCTAATTCTGTATGGAGACTGTTATTACAAGTGCTCTTCCATGTAGATTATGTTCTAATCAATTGTGCTAATTAAAAATAACTGAGGAGTATCTTCATGCAGCCTCTTTCTAGTAGCTCCCTCTCTTATATGACGTCATTTGCAGTGCCGTTGGCCACCCCTCTGAATGTCCGAGTGGAGACACGTGGCTCCACAGAAATCATGCTGTTCTGGGACCCCCCTCCAGTCGACACGCAGAACGGAGACCTCCTCGGATACAAAGTCTTCTTCTGGGTCTCCGGCCACAAGGATTCGGCCGAACTACAGACGGTGTCTGCATCCAAAACGAGCACCCTGCTTTCAGGCCTCCAGATGTACACTGAGTATGCGGCCATCCTTCTGGCTTATAACGCTGCTGGCGATGGACCAAATACAACTGTGCCTGTTGTGGCCAGGACCAGTGAAGGAGGTATGTGCTGTGGCTTGTGCTTAGCTTCATTCAGTCAATTGTCCTTGCAGTTCCTAGTGCTCCCGGCCAAATACACTTCATGATTGCTGAGCTGAATGCGGTCAACGTCAGTTGGTCTGAGCCAGCCACTCCGAATGGACTCATTGAGCTCTATGAGGTCTCCTACTTTATGGACAGCCTTGTTGATGGTCAGTTGTCTCGCTTGGTCATTCCACTTTCATTCCATTCCTCTCAGGTGAAAGTCGCAGCGTGCAAGTTAAACTTGCAGGCGATCGTCATTACTACGTGGCCAGGGAACTCACTCCAGCGGTCGAGTACGTCTTCCAAGTCAGAGCCAAAACTGGCCTAGCGTGGGGGCCGCATCTCGAGGGTAACATCACCGTGAAGCCGCTCGTGGGCGCTCCAGATAAACCCACCAAACCACGGGCGACCAGAGACGGCAGCACTTTAGTTGTTGTTTGGGAAAACGGATTGGAAGGAGCTGCTCCTATAGCTGGCTACATTATTCAAGCCCGTGAACAGGGAGGTTAGTTGTCTTTCTCGCTAACTGTGTATAGGATTTTTTTAATGGATTTTATTTTTGTAGAAGATGTGTGGGAGACGAGTATGATTAAGATGGATGCAGAGTCTGAAGTTGTTCTCAGTTTCCTTAATTTCAAAGCCAAAACTGAATACCAGTTTCGTGTGTTGGCGTACAACAATGTCTATGGCATCAGTGTTCCCTCGGAGCCTTCAGAATACATAGAAACCCCAGGTATGTGAATTGGTCATGAATTTCATCCTACACACAGCTTTACTACTTCATTCTCCAATAATGCTGATGGCTATGCAAATAGGAAATATTATTAAATTATTGATTAAGTCTTGGCTCTCTGCATAGCCAAGACTTCTTATATTTGGTCTACTCAATGACATTTATTTTATCTCTTTTTTTATTTTTTATTTTTTATGAACGCCTTTTTCTCTGTTCAGATATTCACCAAAAGCCCTTCTACAAGCAATGGTGGTTCCTCGTGATTGCTGCTCTTGTCGGCCTCATCCTCATCATCATTGTGGCGTCTCTGCTTTGCCTCACAGGACGCAACAGTCGACTCAAATACAAAGGTACGTCAATCATCTCTTGGGTCTATTTTAAACCTAAAAGATGAAGATCTATTGTGGTTCTCGGTTCTGTGTAGGCAGCTTTCTCCTGGCCAAGGGTTTTTTGTTGAAGCACCCGTCAGCAGGCTTTTATTCTTCTGTTGTCTGCACTCATTGACCTTTTGTTTTCTTTGTGCATGCTGTTTTCAGCCGTCTCACAAGGAGCCAACTCCAACACATGTACGTTCCTCCTTCCTCTTATGTTAAGGCAATCTTCTCTTCCTCCTCCACCTCCTCCTCCTCCTCCACTCTTTTCCTGCTCGGTGGCAGTCTGTAGTAATATGCTGACGAGGGAGTTCCTCAGCTTTAGCGAGTGTCCTGAATCAACCGAGTTGTAATGTTTTCATTTTTCCCCTGTGAGCAGCCAGGAAGCGCAGTGTTCACGTCGCCCATAGCTGCAGAAGCTCCCAGTTGTGTGAGTCGCTTGTTGCATGCTTTTCCAGTTGAGCCTCCCTCCCAATTGCCCCTCCCCACCCACCACCCCTTGCCTTTGGTTTATATTCTTATTATTTGCCTGTTTTTTGAATGATTCTTGGAAGCTTCATGTCTGAGATATTATTCATGGTTTGTGGTGTACTGGAATCAGCTGCATAATTTATCAGGAAATTCGAGTAGAATAGTTGAATTTTTGGCTCGAGGCACAATTGAGAGCATGTACAAAGACATGAAGCTTCTCAATGTTGAGATCTTAGCATGAGCCAATGATATTTCTTAGCTGTACATAAGCTGCATGTCTTTTTTTTTTTCTTGCTGGTGATGGCTCATGTCACAACTGCATGTAGCCTGATTTTCAAATCTGAATTTAATCCAATCAAGAATGATGAGAATAAGATGAGGTTCATTACTATGTCTCCACAGACCCTTCCATTCCAAGAACAACCGTCCAACTCAGTGAGAACGGGGCCATAGTGCATGATGAGGAAGGATTCGCGACCTTTGAGATGCGGAGGTCACAGCGTGGTACCCTGCGCTCGACACGCCCTAAAGCCCCCAAACCCCCTCCCGCTGCCATAGCGTCCGCTTCCAACATGGTTGACTTCCCAGTCTACGCAAAGTAAGTCAACGAAGCACTCTCAGATCTGACTTGACGTGTTGCGCATTCCAGCCCTCGTATCCCACCACGCCCCAGTCCAGGGAGCATTAATTACTCAGACGATGAGGGGAAATTCCCTGACGACAACAGCAGCAGTCTCTCTGAGAAGCCCTCGGACATCAGCTCATCTGAGGAGAGCGATGATGACGTGAAACCACCGCCTCCACCTGAGTTCAACCACACCTACGTCAACGGGGACGTTCAGCAGTCGTGGCAGAGGCAGCACAGTGTGCCTTCATCTCAGTACAGTGGTGCATACGCCTACCCGGAGTCTGAGCCAGACAGCAGTCACTATGGCGTCGCGCTTAACGGTGGTCACGTGATCATGAACAATATGGCCGGATCGCGAGCGCCTCTCCCTGGCTTCTCTTCATTCGTGTGATACAACATATCAAAACTAAACAAAGACAGTCTCATTTGAATCATTATAAATCTGAATCATTATAAAATCCGCAAATTCATTTTTTTTATTTGAATCTCCTGTTTGGAAATACAGGGAAAATCCTCCTTTTTATACTCATTGATTATGAAGGATTTTCTCCCGTTATTGTAGTAGAATGTGCAATATTATCTTTATAGATGTAAAAAAAAACTCTCCTATTGTCGCAAAAGGTCTCTCCTCTACTGTAGGAAATTTTGATTTTATTGAGATTTTGTTTTTTTTATGAATAATTTGTATTTCCCATTCTCTTTAGTGAATGTATATTTTTATATTTAACCTGACAATCATTGATATTAGCAGGATTTAGCACTGTGCTCCTCCTCCTTTCTCCTTGCGTGCATTTCTTCCCTCTCGGCACAACATCCATGGGTGTCGCTTGCTCTATTTATAGTCATGTTCATCATGTCATCAATTCATTCACAATTCTGACATCTCCAGAAATAAAAATTTTAAATTTTGAATTTCTTGTTATGACTGTGCATCGTAATTGAGTTCTTGTCTTCTCGGGTAAAGCACTTCCTCCAGTCTTTCCTGTTTGCATCCAGATATTGGATGACATAACCACTGACGAAGGACCAAAAAGAAAAATATGGGACTTCCGACTACAAGAGAGCTGATTGGCAAGGCCTTGCGAAGTGCATCCGCAAGAGAATGAGCATCAACAAAATGGAGACACTCAACCCTGACGGAGCAGTAGAGCTACTGGACAAAATTATGAAGAATGTCATGGAAAAGTTCATCCCATCTAGAACCCAAAATATAATAAAGGGCTCAGTGCCATGGTTTGAACATAAAAGGGCGAACATACAACAAATTCCCAGAATTCAGATGTATCCCCAACGAAGTGAGAAGATGGCTAGAGAATCTGAATTCAGGAAAAGCCTCTGCTCTGAACGCCATTTCTCCAAAAGTTTTCAATAGCCTCTCAATAGCACTGTACTGACCACTATATGCCATCTATGAAAGAGTGCTAGAGCTAAGAGAATGGCCCCAAACATGGAAGAGATCAGCCGTCTGCCCAATATATAAAAGAAAGGATCCTGCGATTTACACAAACTATCAACCAATATCACTGATAGACGTCCTGTCCAAAACAATAGAAACTCAACTTGCCCGTCACATTACCAAGCACATCATTATGTGCACATTACCAAGCACATCCAATATGTGCATAACAAATTTCAAGAGAGGTGTTGTGATCCTTTTCAAATCAGGAGATCAATAAGGAAAAAAAAAAAAAAAAAAAAAGTCATGATGTTCCTCACAGATGCTAAACGATTCTTAGATCTCCCCGGTATTTTACAAGAAAAAATGAACCAAAAACGCCAGTATATCCACACAAGGAATCACAAGGCACTAATTTCAATCATCCTCTAGCTTTTAATGGGTGCGTAAGGAGAAAATGAACAGAAATTGAGAACATTTACTGCAGGTTTTATTTGATAGCGACACTATTCCATTGTAATATGCGATGAGTGAATGAACTGTAAACACCAGAAAGTAAACAAAACTATTCACCACAACACTTATAAATATTTCAATTAAACCTTGAATTATGTACAAAAATCGTATAAAATCAACAATAAGCTGAAATTCTTGAGTGACTAGCGCTCGCTTGGATAAATAGAGAGGTGATTATGAAATACTTCACTGATCTTTCTTGTACATAGCGTCGTTGTAGGATGGTGGAGGAGCAGAAGCAGTAGGGTAGGGTTGTGGCATGTACACGCTGTGAGGGTCTTGAGGAGCGTAATAGGCACTCCCGCCAGAAGCAGCCGCCTCTGCCTCTTTCGCTTCTGAAAGTGAAAAGGGATAATTCCCTCCTGAAGCCAAAAGTGTTCACTCACGTGCTGAGTTCATCTGCTGACCCGCAGCTGCATATCCGTTGTTCGGCTGGGGGAAGGGGTCGATTCCAGGGTATGGGGGCGGAGCTTCGTACATGTAGACACCATCGTCTGTGAAATTGAGCATTGGCAGTCCAAACAAAGACTTCGGGAATTGTTCTTACTTGGAGGAGCAGTTGGGAATGTTTGATACGGAACAAAACCGTACATGGCGTCTTGAGGTGGCGCGTATGCAGGAGGCGGGGCTTGGTAGTATGGGGCTGTGGGCGGGGCATACACTGGCGGTTTAGGAGGCTGGTTTCGAGATGCTGGAAAATAAAATTTTAAAATGAGGTTATTGCTCTAATTAAGCTTTGAGTCTTCACTTACCCAGTCTGCCTGCTTGAAGCATTGCTCTGCCAAAGTCAATCGCTCCTCCGTTGTTAAACCACATCTTGAATTTCCCTTGCCCTTCCCAGTTGCCTGTGAGAGGTACATGGTACTGTTGAATGAAACATCCTGCATTCATTCTCACCATTCGTTTCCGCCTTCACTTTTCCCTTGATGTAATTTGCCCCAAACACCGGTTGTTCAAGTTCAACTTCCTTCATGCAAAAGAAAGGGAAACTGAACGACTGCAGCGTGTCCTTCAGGTTCTTGTTGTTGAAGATGACCTGCACAGATGAAATCAGTCAGCAGAGAGAAGTGAATAGTGAGCACTTACTCTGTGGGTGGTGAGATAAACGCGGCCTTTCTTGTGGCCTTTGAAATGAGGCAGGTTGCCATCCATGTCAAATGAGGCTTCCACCCCATCATAAAAAATCAGGATTCTGTGAACACAAACAAGTGATAGCTTAATCAACCAAGAAAAAAGCTGAGGGGAGAAGACGTATAAATCATATGATGATAATGTCACAAGAGACTGAGTGAGTGACTAGCACCGTAAGTCACTAGGACTAGGAAAGTAGGTGTTGTAGCTAGGTGGGTAACTTGATTGAGGTAAATTCACTGTCATTACACTACAAAGTAACGTTTATAACGTCAAGTTCAGCTTCAGATCCATGTACAGTATCTGGCAATTATATTGTTGATTAAATAATACCTTTCTCCGCTATAAATGAGAACGCCTCCGCTCGCGTGAGAAGTGTTCAGCGACATTTTGTTATGCTTTTGCAAATGACGTCACTTCAGGGTCAAGGCTGAATTTCTGGTAGTGCTGCGACGATAATTCGAATGACGATGCAAATTTGTGGATTATATTCACTCAACCGTATACAGTCCCTAGATTTGATGAATACACGATTCATGAAACAAAATTGAAGTTTATGTCGGCTTGACTACCGAGTTAGTGTTATATTACAGGTAACAAATAATCCAGTCAATAAAGGGTTTGATCCGGACAAAATTGCAACAGAATTTATATTTAGTGTACCCGATGCAGAATTAGAAGTGCACAACATATCCAAAATCCGCTAAAAATTTGCAAAAAAATACCTAAAATTGGGTATGAAATCTGGGCATGGGGGAAAAAAAGGTTTAGTGTGTTTCTTAAAGAAGACTTCTGATTGTTTTGAACTAAGACCGGATGATAGAGGATGCGCATCTCAAAAGACAAATACAGTAAAACCTCGATGTGTCGAAGTTCGTGGGGTTAGCTCAAATACTTCGACTCAAGGATAATATGTACGCCTTTTGGCTGACATATTTTTAAACAATACACTTACTGTGGTGCAATTCCTAGATACATCGAATTTGAGAGGTTCCAAAATAAACAGAAGTCCTCTTTGAAGGTATCATTTATGACATGGTAGAACCAGTAATTACCACTGTTATTGTACCCAAAATGTTGAATAGGTATTAGTCTAAAGGAATGATCCTGTTTAGTACGTAATTTCCCGTTATTTTTCGAACATAGAGGAAAAACTAGTTCTGAGACATCGATTTCGAAACTCTGACCTCATGCGTACATCTTCATGCATGTTGTCAAAGTTTCTATAGATAGCAGCTTGCAACTTACATCAGATTGTAGCCCACGCAATTTACAATACATGTGCTTGCACATCAAATATAATTGAATATATAGATAACCATGCTGTAACAAAATCCAAATTATTTACCCTACGGCCTAAATGCTGACTTCGACTATTTTTTGGTAATTGTCATATTTCTATAATTAAAGCAGATAGATGCATTAAAATGCACAGAATAGTACATAATGTCATTTATTATCATAATATACTCTGTAACCCCGTATCGGGTTTACCTACATTAATCCAATTCATTTAGTATTTGACTTGGACAGATTTGCAACATAATTAATACTATTAAGGTTACTTTTACAAACCAAACAGTCAAACATCATATCCAAAATCCGCTAAAATCCGCTACACAAAAAGTACCTTAAACTACTAATTAAGATTTGCCCTTCATGTGAATTGGGCGATATTATTCAAATTGTGGTTTTTGGCAAATTTAAAAGCATATATTATTCTTCTATATGATGCTCGTACATAATCTATGCATTAATTGGCCTTAAATTGTGTACCAAAAATAATACGGTATGCTTGATCTGATTAATTGCTGAATTATACGAAGAAAACTCGTTCTCAGAGATCCATTTCAACACCTGTTCCTCAAATTTGTATTTCTATCTCAGAATAGCAAACTTCATTACCCTATCCCCTAATTATAGACCCTGGCTGCTTTGTGTATTTTTGTAATGTTTCCGCTTTAGCAAGACAACTGCGGAATTATTTGGCTAAATAGTTTATACCATGCTTTTTATCATGCTATCTGAGTTATTATGACAATATCTGTACTTGGACTCAACTTGAGTGATAAATCTGACATAATTATATCCCATAATAATATATATATACATTTCGTACATGGATGCGCTAAAAGATTATCGACAGATTTCTGGTATCCCACAGAAGACATATCCAACACATCTATCTAGATAATTTGATGTTGTTGTATTTACAAACAATATAAAAAAAAATTATTGTCGCTTTAATGTTTTGTTTTGTACTTTTCACTTTGCTAATCTTGATGTTAAATATCACTTGTTTAAACCGCACTGCATGTCCTTATACGGCTCGCCGCTATGGGACTATTCAAGCACTTCTTGTGATCGTTTTTATATTGCATGGAGAAAATCACTACGTCTTTTATTTAAACTAAAGTCACGCACACATTGTAACCTCTTGCCACTTATTTAAAGCCTTATTTAGTTTTAACACTTGCACTCGCACTTGCACAGAACTTGCACTCCCCAGAAGCGAATCAAACGTTTCACGGAGTTTGCACTATATCAGCACAAAATATGGCATTAATACTCACATGTTACATGTCACTACAATCCCAGCACTGCTCTCTCGAGTTCGTCATGAGCCCAGTGCTGGTCACCTCATTTATGCCTCAGCACTACACGATTTTATATTATTAAGAGACACCCATAATTCGCCAACTGAGCACCAGCACTTCTCCGATATTGTGGATTATATATGCACCATGTGATTACATGTAAGAGTGTCTATGAGTTTTGTTGATTTTTGTTCTGTGTGGACCCCATCCTGATATGTCTGTCTGGTTGGATTCGACACGAATCATCAGTGAAGATAGTTCACCCGTTAAGTACCATTAGCTGAATTCTGCTCGCAGATGCAGCGTGTCAAATTGGTGCCACCACGTATAATTATAATGGAGAAACGCAACACATGAACGTAGGCCTACCTTTTTCCCGCTTAATACAACATGTAGTAAATTATTAAAACTTTGGGACTTGGGCTGGGCTCTATATTACCGATATAAAATGCATTGTGATAGAATCTAGCTTATCTGAATTGACCTTTTTTTTTATCCGTCTATGCAGGTATCTATTAAGGCTTATATAATTATGCGTGGCACATAATATGTACATTTAGTTTATATAACCACAATGTTTACACGACTCTTGTATGTGGCCTTTTTACAATAACATGTAGGCCTAAGCAGCTTCTGTGATCTCCGGTACCGGTACACCCTGATGTGCATACTGGTAGATACACCCTTTTATGTATATTTATACACGATCTCTTCCGAGAATATAATTTATAATCGCTTCGAGACTGGATCTACATCATTGGCATACCCAATTTTAGGTATTTTCCGCCACGCGGATTTTAGCGGACTTTGGATGTGTTATGAAGCTTCCAATTTTGCATCGGGTATACTAAATATAAGTTATGTTGCAATTTTGTCCGCCCCACCCCCCTTTTAATTTTTTTTTATTATTATTGAAGCTTCGTTGACTGGACTAAAAGTGACACAACCGTCGTTATTTTTCTTTCTTTCTTTCTGTGTTGCGTTCTCAGCCGTGATCATAACGTGCTTCGTGGTCTTCAGTTCTGCGCATGCTCAGTGACCTGAGTTCACAGCAGCTGACAGCTTCTCAGTTTATCTGCATCTGTTGCCAATTGGCAATTTGCTATTGAATTTGTTAAAGAATTGTTGAAATCTTTACATCGTCAACGTCAAAATATTGTAGGTATAATTCAGGCCAATTCAATTGATGTTTGTTGATTCGTTAGACTTATCTGATAGCCTATGATTTATGAACATTTGAAGAAAACTGAAATCGTAGCTGTCATATCGTTTCAAGAAATTGGAATCAAGTGCCAGTGCCAGTCACAGGGGGTCTAACCAGTGAGCAAGCTTATATGGACCAAACTCAATGCAGTGAATGCTTACTGTCTATAGATATTATTATATACTGTCTAGAAGGCTGCATAGGCACTTCATGTATCCAGAGCCCACTGGTAATTAGACTCCCTATGGTGCCAGTACGTGGCACGTGCCAGTGGGGGGAAGGCCTAATGTCCTAATGAGCAGTTTGAATTTGCCCCTGAATTTATGGCAGTGAGGCCCAAATGTCAATGATCAATGATCTACACCCCTGTCGCTCATAATATGATATAATTGTCCTCTATCTGGCGATCAGTTGTCCCTCATCAAACGATCAGAGCTGCATCAATAAGGGATGTGGTTATTCGTACGTTACCGTACAAATGGTTTCTAGCGCTATCCGTACGTTATTCTCAGGTGTTGCTAAAAACCTTGTGAAACTTATCAACACCCAAGAATAATGTACGTATAGCGCAGGAAACTTAAGTTAAATTTAAATCGGTCTACATGTATTAACATGTGGCTATTACTCTAATTATAACAAAATCGAATTTGCAAAACCTGATAGATTCTTATAATGCACTTGCCAATGTATTCTTTAACAACTTTACATCCTTGGCGACCTACATGCAGCTATTACATATGTTCATGTATTTTGCATGATGATGATGGCTGGGGTACCTTGCATTTTGATATTATTATTATTCCAAGCATTGCGTACACCGTCTCCCCAGGTATGTAACACCAGAATATAATTAGTTTCACTTGTGATTATGTGATACAGGTTTCACTACTGAGAAGCCAAATGAAAACAAAACTAGTCATGCATATGGTAATTAACACTTGATTAAAGAACGTATGAGATTCTGATCTCAAATATTGAAAGACGAGAACCACATAATAACTGAAAAAATGTATTTATTAGTTTATATTCACCACAGCAAATAAAAAATTTCAGACAACTTTGTAGTTCTTATGTTCTTATCAAAACAAATGGTGCCTTGATAAATATAATTTGAAAAAAAAAATATACACATCAAAACACAGTCATACATTTAGGTGAAACAGATCAGAAAATTGATATGATATCAAATCTGTGTTAGCATAATAGGAAGGTGGAGAAGATGATATTAAAGAGGACCTCTGTTCAATTCGGAACCTTTTTAGATCGGTTCTGTGGGCTCTATTGAGTGACGAGAGACCGTTTTTGAAAAATTTGGTCAACTGTGAATGATATTCAAGACAAATTAAAATACGAAATTCGTGCTCAGGCAGAATAGCTTGTAGTATGTCAGCTAGGGATCACCTCAACCAGAGAATGTTGAACGCTGTTGTTTGTCAATCAGCTGAAAATGAATAACTATAATTAGTTAGTCAAGTGTGTAACATTCAATACCGTCTTTTATTTAAACTAAAGTCACGCACACATTGTCACCTCTTACCACTTATTGTAAAAGATCACCCTGTTGATGTTCAGTTGCACAGGGCGCTTTTCAAAGTTTTATTTTAAAGCCTTATTTAGTTTTAACACTTGCACTCGCACTTGCGCAGAACTTGCACTTCGCAGAAGCGAATCAAACGTTTCACGGAGTTTGCACTTTATCAGCACAAAATACGGCATTAATACTCACATGTTACATGTCACTACAATCCCAGCACTGCTCTCTCGAGTTCGTCATGAGCCCAGTGCTGGTCACCTCACTTATGCCTCAGCATAACACGATTTTATATTATTAAGAGACACCCATAATTCGCCAACTGAGCACCAGCACTTCTCCGATATTGTGGATTATATATGCACCATGTGATTACATGTAAGAGTGTCTATGATTTTTGTTGATTTTTGTTTTGTTTGTTTGATTTTAATTTTTTTGATTTTTGATTTTGATTTTGATTTTTTTTTTTTTTGATTTTTTTTTTTTTTTTGTTCTGTTCATTTTATACCACTTGTGTGTATGAATAAAGATATGTATGTATTATTATTAATAATTACTCACAATGTCATTATGTGGAGTAATGGAGGAATGAGTTGGAGTTCTTTCTCTTTCAAATCGAGTAATTCTCGTTCTCAAATCAACCTCTCGCGGGATCATCTCATATTCGAGAATAACATTCGAATAGCGTTGGAAACCATTCGTACGCTAACGTACGAATAACCACAGCCATGAATAAGTGTGTTTTTTGCAGGATCAGTAATTATCCAATGTTTAATTTATTTCAATTTCTCTGCAGTTGATAAACCATGGCTGACGCAGATGCTTCCTCTGAAATGAAAGATGTTCCTCCAAGCGAAGGATACAGCATTCCTCGTGGGTATATAGGAATCATAAAACTCATCAAACCAGTCTAGCTACATGGGCCCCTATCTGCCCCTCCCAGACAATACTCTCATTCTGATTCAGACAATTTCGTTACTCAGTGTATGATATGCTGGTACAGTCTATTTGTTTAATACACACAGTAAAATTAACTTTTTCAGCATTATGAGTATAGTTTTGAAGGTGTGTGCCTGGCGTTATAATTATTCTTGGTTCGCTGTTAGGGAGCTTAAGCCTTCTAACTGATAACGTGTAGGGTAAATTTTTCATCTGGAACAGTGCCCCTGCCTCTGTTCTATTTATCTCTCCTTTAATATATATATTTTGCAACTCTTAAAGTTTAGTATACACTTATGTATACTACCTTAGTAGTCATTGATCAATTGATTTCATCCTCAGCTGATACAGAGAACTTAGTGAACGGAGATGGAAAGAAATCAGGAGAATATTCTCCTCTGCATTTGGCTGAATCAGCCGATCAGAAGTGAGAGATTACATAAGTCTCTGCTGAAACGTTGACTGTTTTTTCTCTCCTCCACAGACATGGAATGCAAGAGGGACTGAAGGCCATCATCATCACTTCTATCGTGTTTTCAATTTCCGTTACCGTCGCCCTGATTCTCACCATTTACCTGGCTCCTCCCCCTGTCAGTATGAGTTGATTCAGTGAAATTTGTATTTTCAATCCTGACGTACTCCGTGCATAGGTTGCCCCTCATGGAGCCGTGTCGTCTGGCATCAAACAGTGCTCTGATCTTGGACTGAAGGTCCTTCGCGATGGATCAGCTATGGACGCGGCCGTTACAACCACTCTGTGTGCTGGCGTAGTTGAGCCCCATCACTCGGGCATAGGAGGGTTTGTACTCATTCACGTGGGTTTCTACTAGGGCTGGGCGGATATTGCTTAAACACGGATACACGGATAACGGATATCCGTGTTACTAATATCCGACGGATACGGATACGGACACGGATATTTATGCCCAAACACGGGAGCATGCACCTGCAGCGTAATGCCCCAGCGCCTGGCACACGCTGTGAGCGCAAAAGCCACGCTCTGCCTGCAGTAGTTAAAGACAATCAACCTTGACCTACTGCTGTCATCCTTCTTGCTTCTTGTACATTTCTTTTATCAAAACGTTCAGAATGAGTTTCAAGAGGCATCACACATGCAGACAGCTTGCTTGCCTGTCGATTTCACAGAGGTGAATTCCATATCAGCGCAGGCTATATAAAGTATTTTTCCCCAACTTCACGAGTCGCAGATTATAAGCCCAAGACGGAACGACAGTAACGTGCACTTTGTGCTACAGTGTACACTTTCAATAAACATGATTTGGAAATGTACAAACTTAGTAACTTCATGAGGCGGAAGTCAGTTCATAACTTCATGGCAATTATTGTTCTATAGAAAGTTTGAAATAATTCAAGTCGCTAGATCGCCAAGTAGCGGGCCTAGGTATATGTACTAGTCTGTATTAACTGTTCAATTTCAAACATGGTTCAAAGTCGAGAAAGTGATGAAATTCAGTGCTGTTTGTGGTTCACGCGAAAACTGCAATTGACAAAGCTGTCACGTGTAACAGTGTTGAAAAAAAGGCACTAAAGGAGATAGTCAACAACGCGTGGTTACGTCACTTGATGACTGAAGAGATTCAAGGGCATAGAATTGTGTTTATTTAAAACAAATCAGAATTAGCGCTTTGTTGACATCGTGTTATCTTGTAATTGACATCGCTCAGCTTCAGTGAGCAGCGCTTGTGTGCGGAATGGCTGTGCGCTACGCTCACTGTGCGCTCGAAACAAACACTTAAAATTTACACTATCCGTGTTTAACTATTCGTGTTGAAACACGGATCACGGATAGTACTGAAAACCCCCAATATCCGTGCTGTCACGGATATCGGACACGGATATCCGCCCAGCCCTAGTTTCTACCACTCTTGTATTTATTCTCATGCAGCGGTGGTTTCATCACGGTCCGTCAACACGCGAAGAATGAATCCCAGTACTTTGACTTCCGTGAAACAGCTCCGGTTGACGCGACTGTTGACATGTTTGCGGAAGATGCAAGCAAAGCACAAATCGTGAGTGAAGCGTGTTTTGTGAATGACTCATGGTAGAAATTTATTTGCAGGGTGGTTCATCTGTGGCTGTGCCTGGAGAACTGAAGGGTCTCTATCTGGCTCACTCCATCTATGGAAGGTAATCTGTCTCCCTTTGCATCAGCCTCACACGTCTCTCCCTTGTAGCCTATCGTGGCCGGATGTGCTTGCTCCTGTGATTGCACTTGCACGTGATGGCTTTGCTGTCACCAAAAGCCTGCGTGAGATCTCATTACATTGCTCATCTGTTAGCACTTAATGACCTTTTATGCAGATGAGGCTATCAAAGCGAACATTCGACAAGACAGCCCACTTGCTGATATCTTCTACAAAGAAGGTCAACCCTTCCAAGTTGGCGAGATAATGCGTCGTCCAGATTTAGCCCAAGTTCTGAAAAATGTATCAGAGAGCGGACCAGATGCATTCTACTTTGGGGCATTAGCTGAAGAGACCGCTGCGACTGTGAGGGAATTTTATCCATTTTTAAGCATCACTTGTCAATTTCTTACCTAGGTCCAACAAGCTGGTGGCATCCTGAAGGAGACTGATCTTTCTAGCTATGAATGCCAACAAGGAGAGCCTCTAATAACCCGATTTATGAGTATGTTTCCATGCTTACTGCTTCATCTGTGCTTATCAGTATGTTGGTTAGATGCCACTGTAGAGGTACCACCTTCACCGAGCGCAGGACCCATCTTGCTTCTCCTCCTGAACATTTTGAATGAGTACCCGCTGTCTGCTGTGAATGCCTCACAAGAACTCTATTACCATCGCCTGATTGAGGTGAATAGTTTGTTGCTGACTGACTGATCTTACTCTTGATGTCATAGGCCATCAGCTTTGCGTACGCACAGCAGGGGAAGCTGGGAGATCTCGCTGCGAAATTCAACACAGAAGCCGCAGCCAACCAGGCCATCATCATCGGGTGGGTGACCGACTCACTTGCATTTTCCTCTTTTATGTTTCTTTCATTTATGAAGTGAGAAGTTTGCACAGGCCATCCGAGGGGAAATAAATGACAACCGAACACAAAACAGTGCCCTCTACGCCAAAGACGTCTCTTTAGATGACTTCCGTCCTGGCACCGCCAGCATCTCAGTGTTCAGCCCAACTGAAGAAATGGTTTCAGTTCAAACGTCAGTTAGCCATTCACTGCACTAGTGCACTCAATGACCTTGCTATAATTATTCAGGTCACTACGTAGTCCATTCGGCTCTCGCGTAATGACTCCATCTGGGATCATCCTCAACAATCAAATGGCTGACTTTACTGATTCTGACGTGAATATTTTTTTTTCTTATACAAGTCTCGATACTCATTAATTTTCTATTTGCAGACCAACAGTATAGCTGGTGGCAAACGTCCTATCAGCCCTCTCATTCCAACAATTGTGCACATGTACAGCAAACCGTGTGGACCGCGCATGGCCATCTCCGGCACTAAAGGCGATAATGCTGTCTCTGGTTCGCTCTCAGTTAATTATTTATGACCAATTATAAAGATTAATATTACGCACAGGTATTGCTGAGGTCATCACCAAGGTCATGGCTTTTGGACGGAATCTCGAAGATGCAATCGAGACTGGCAGAGTCCATCGCCAGTTGAAGCCTGAGGTTGTGCTGTACGACAGTGAGTGGATGCTTTTTATGCTATTTTGAGTAGCAAATCGGCCAACATGTCTGCAATTATGACGAGCGCTGACGGGATTAATTCTTTTCAGGAGATTTCCCCAAGGCAATCGTGGATTATCTTACCAGTGTTGGACACGCGAACATCACGGAAGCCATGGATGGCATCAACACAGTGAATGCTGCACTCAAAGTGAACGAAACGCTGCATGCACACGCAGATTCACGTGTCGGAGCTACTGACCAAGCGGCTGAGTTCTAAGCATTGTCTCACTTTTGAGTTGATCTTTAAAGGAATCTCAATATACTGTACATTCCACCAATATTCGTGGTTTTATGTAAAAAAAATTGTTGTCAAATTTTGTTGTTTCATTAAATTTTGTTCAGAGAATTTTCTTGATTAAAAAGTTATTGCAATTAGCAAATGTTTTTTGTTTTTTATTGGCATATCTGTTTGAAGTTTTACCAGATGCAAACAATCATGTGATTCAATGAGACCTCTGACCTACCGGTATTTCTAAATGCCGCGTAATGGAGCTGGTCGTAGCTATGTCTGCATCAACAGAAGAAAAGAAAATTGGTGTTTTATGACACACAAAGCATTCAAGTGTGTTAGGAGCTAGTACAGGTATCAGATCATTTACCACATATAAATTGTAAAATCATGCATTTGTTCAATTATTGTGTTGCATTGTATAATAATTGTACAAGCACCATTGGTGTGCATGTTGTGTGAAAAGTTGAATTAAGAATAGATATATATCATACATGGTCATTATGATGTTTTATCTGGATGCATATGTACTACTGTATGTATCTATTTGTACGAGGGTTGTTCGAAAAGTTCGTGGCTTAACGTAGAACGCGCAATACTAGAGGTTACTTGAGGTTAGATAGAGCAACTATAAACAAGATCACACGTAGCTTTATTATTTCTCTGGCATACCCGGTAGCTAGTTTGCGCATTTCTACTGATATCACTGTCAAAGCCTCATTTCAGGTGCCAAGCTTTTGATTTTTGGGCCTCTCATAACACTTTCTCGCAACATTGTGCCCATATATTTATGCTCAGCTCTGGATAATTACATCACTTTATTTTAATGATTTTATAATATTTAAATTCCTAACATGATACTTTGATATCAAACTAAAGGAATAACTGATGCTCTTTCGAGGAAATAAAATATTGAACCCAATAAATCATCTTGTTGTGTAAAGTTTTGCCAAAATGTAAAAATAACATAAAAGGATTGGTGGAAGCGTGTTTATGGGACCGTTAGAACTACTTTGGATGCATCGAGTTCAATAAACTTGTCACAAACATGCAAATTAACACGAAAATGTGTTTGTCAAATAGTTGTATAATTCCCATAATGTTTTCCCGTTTTTATTATTGTTTAATCACCAGGAGGAATATAATTTTATGCCAGTGGCATCACTAGTGCTCTCTTGTGGGCTTTATTTGACTACAGTCAGACCCCGTTAATCCGCCTTCCTCCGTTCCCAAGAAAACTGACGGATTAACGAAAAAGGCGGATTACATTTCAGACCACAAATTGATCAAAATTGTGTGTCATTTTAAAACCCCCCAAAACCCATGTCATGCATTAGCGTAATAGCATATACCATTAGGAGTGAAGCAAGAGGTAAAAAAGACCTCATAAACGATCACATGAGGCGAATTAAAGATTTTTATTGTTTGAAAAAATCTGTAATGGTTGTCTGCTTAGCGGCATTATTCAATCTGCTTGTGATAAGCCGTTCGTTCCATCACGCCCAATCTGTGTAGTTCATCTCTATTTTCTTGCTTCGCTGCCTCCGACTCCTCGAATCTCTCGAAATATAGCATTAATGCGCGCACGTGCTGCCTCGCTTCCCCCTCCAAGACTTCCTTCGCGGACTCAGATCTCGCTTCTCCACTCGATTGATCTCCACTCACAACTTTGTCATCTCGTTCGTTCCGCTCCTGAACATCGCTTAACCCAGCGACCAATTAAATTAAAGACTTAACAGAATTTTCGCCTGTGATTTTAACGCTTAACAAGTTAATTAAACAACGCGAATCGCCGTTAAACAATCAGGAAGGCGCCAGTTGTTGTTAAACTGACCCGACTTCAAAGAAATCGCCGACAATTAGTGTGTCGTAGCTGATGTTTGTTTTCGACACGCTATTTGGGGGGCGGATCACATGTGTTATTTACAATGGTAAAGTGTAGATTCGTTCCCTAGAATCGTGGTCGGAGGCGGATTAACGAAAAGAGCGGATTATATGACACAATTAACATTACAAATGATTCGTTCCTGCGATTTTAGAATGGATTACGAAAAGGGCGGATTACACGACGGCGGATTAACGGGGTCTGACTGTATTTCATAATAATTCCATCATGATGTTACAAACACATTTATTTTTCATTGCTTTGGTGCGTCTATGAGGAAAATATCGGATAAATCCGTCGATGATTAATAGTTTAAAATCGAATTTGAATTAGCGCGTAATCAGGTGTTCGCCGTATTTTGACGAAATACTGATCCCTTCATCACTCAAATTGGTGCTAGAGGTGATCACGTGACTTTCTTGAAAATTCAATGCTCGAAATTTTTATCAGGAAAGCTAACATATATTATCCAAGACAACTTCCAACATTATGTGATAACCCGTTCAATGTTAGGCCGATAACATACGAACAACCCTCGTATATATTGAAAACTGAGGGTTTGGATACCTAGTCACATGATTTGCTTGGAGAAGAGTGGAAGAGTGGATGAGCAGATAGAGAGAGGTGAGCTTGGATTCGACCGAGGGAGTATTGGGTTTCGCAGTAATTTCTCTGCACCTGAAAGGATAGAGATTGAGGGTAAGACCCTATACCGGCAGTTGGTTAGTTTGACACTTGTTGAAAGAATCAATTAAAATGCATGTTATTGTTTTGAGGGGTTAGTCTTGAGTTGAATAGCCAGGAATTTAATAGAAAACTAATGGTAGAGGTTTTCCTTTGCTTGGTGGTCTCGGAATCTCTTTATTTCGTTATTTCTGACACGGATCAGTGCCAATACCCTGTTCTGGTATCGTTTTGTTTCTTTTTATGGGTTGTACTATTTAATTGGGTTATATCATTTAAATTAACGAGAAATTCGAGGGCGTCAAAGTGTGTTGAATGTCAAAACACGGGCACATTAACTTAGACCCCGAAGCCAGACGGGAAAAGCCGACTAGCCAGCCTAAAAAATATCTGAGTCGCCGCCGCCTTAATTCTACTGATCCGCCGTAAAACAATTGTCTCAGTCGCCGCGTAAATCGATCGGCCGCAATTCTTTCGAGAGATTTGGCAGGAAATATCGTCATGATTTTCAGAATTTCACAAATTAAATCAACTGTCCATGTATGCTACATTTTTAAAAGCAAGCACCAAAGATGTGATCTTGACTTCAGAGAGAGGTTCTAAAACGAAAACAATTTCTCTACTCATATTAAGATGAGGTATAGAAGCGAGGTTTAAAATATTTCTCATCGGACTGTTGAGCCGCGTTAAAAAAAAAAAAAAAAAAAAAAAAAAAAATAATAATAATTATCTGTGTTTAACAAGCTTCTATTTTTATCTGCCGACAATTTATTTTTTTCATTCATCTCTCATTTTTCACACCAACATATTATGTCATGCACCTTATTTCTACGGCACTTAGCCACTGTCTGACTTATAGTTGCTATCACATTAGGATAAAACCAGCAATTTCATCGCTGCCGCAAGAACCGAGATGATAGTTATGAATGGAAAACATATCTCAATTTCCCCTCCACGTACAGGTTGGATTATCTGTCATTATTATTTATTAAATCTCATAATGTTGGTAACAATTGGGAATCAATAGCTCAATGTTTTTTGTTTTTTGTTTTTCTTTGCTTTTCACTTTTAGTCCATGCATCGTTTTGAGTTTTGTTGTTGTTGTTGTTGTTGTTGGCCGTCCAGCTACCCAGCACTGGAGCACCACAGTGTGTATGTAAATTATTCAATACGTATGATTATTGTATTCTCTGTAATTTGTATGTGTAATAAATGACTGTGTACTGCAGTATCTATTTCATCAGGTTATTGACACGTGATCAAATTAAATCGGAGGAAAATTGAGGAGTAAATGAGGGAGGGGGGATTTCTAAAAATATCTACGAGTATTTTGTAGCTATATGCATGTACAAGTATTAACACTGCAGTTAATCTGAGTCAGCCGAAAATAATCACAGTTAGTCAGCCACGAGAAGATCGGCTGACCGACTAGCCAGCCGAAAAAAGCTTCAGCCAGCCACAAATCAATACCTTAATTAGGCATTATTTTGATGGCGCGATGAGAAGTGCGTTATGATTGTAAAATTGCATGTGTTTCATTTCACGAAAATACACAGGAAACCGCACTGTTTACAATTTTCATGATTTTTTCACCTTCGGTGCGAGTGATTTTGACTTGAAAATGCAACTCGGGGTCTCGGATTCCATTATTTATAAGTAAATAAAATGTTATGTAAAATCGTTTTGCCCGAATTTTTACTATTAAATCTTATGATCTTGACCTGACATCCATGGTAATTAACTAGCTCCCCAAGGGTAGCAGAGCAGTTCGGAGTTCCTAATCCTAGTACTACAGTAAAACCTCGGTGTGTCGAACACCCGTCCCTCGAATGTCTCCCTGTGTCGAAGTTTTTTCGAAGTCCCGACGATTCTCCTATACTTTACCATTAGCATTAACATCTGTCCCTCGAACGTCTCATTCTCGAATTTATCCCTGTGTCGAAGTGTTTTCTGTGTCCCCGAGACATATTTTCGATCTATAGCTCGAAGTCGAAAAATTCTATAAACATATTTCTCAGTTTGGTTACTTCAAAGAGAGTTAGGCACAGTTGCTTACAATTAAAACATCAAAACATCCCCGCCCCACAAAGCAGTCGGCAGCCTTTATCTCTCCTCTGTTTAAGCCGCGACCAAAGCGCGGCTGACTCCAAAGATCAACGGACCGTGGATCTCAACTAAGGCATTAAATTGTTGTTGGTGTGCTTGTGATGATCTTTAATGAATTGCCGACCAAAGACAGCTCACATTCGAAGCTAGAGTTAATTAAAGAAATCCAGCCTTAGATCTGTTATGAACTTTCTGGCAGCTTTAATATCAAAGCACGCAACAATAATATAAAAGATGTTCGTTTCGAGTGTTTTTGCGAGAAACAGTAAAAATCTAGTGACCAACAGTCTTCAGCATCATTAGATCATCAGCATCGCTATGGCTACAAAACGCAAGCTTGACGTGAAGACACTTGAGACCTTTAGAGCTACGTAAACAACCTTCTGTGGAATTCTTTTTTCCCCAAGACTTCCAAGATAATTTCATCTTTTGGCATTACTTTTTTATTAATATTTGTTAATTACTGTTTCAATCACAAAATCATAGCCTCTCGCGGTTTATAAGTGCATGGCGCATATCGTCAATCAAAACGTCAGAACACGATTTGAAATCATAACGGTCATATCATAACGGCCTCGATCCCTTCGTCGAAGTATCCCTAAGTCGAAGTAATTGAGCTAACCCCACGAACTTCGACACATCGAGGTTTTACTGTAGTAGTAGTACTAGTAGTGTATACGCTATGCTAAGGCTTGGGGAGCTAGTAATTAACCCGTTGTCAAGTGGGTTGAAGTGTTAACTCGCGACCCTACTCCCTAGACTCATTTATGATTTAGTGACTTAGTAGTCATTTAGTGAGTTAGTAGCACAGATAAATCGGCGAGGTCCATGTATCCTGGGTCTCGCTGTAGTATCATAGTATGTCTGCTAGTGAGTTAGTCACTAGTCAGCAGAATGATACTGGTATGTCACTCAGTAGCCTACTGCCTAGATCAGTCTCGCACTGCCGTGACTGCCACTGCACATGGCCTAGTCTCGTTCCAAGCCTAATTGACAATAAGATCCCCACAGATTAAATTATTGCTAGGACCTATAGAATGGAGTTACCACTGGCCTACTGACTCAGTCTTAGCTGGGCCACTCTCTCAGTCACGCTCACTCACTGACTGAGTGAATGACTGCTGAGGGCTCAACCTCTCAGACTGGAGGCTATTTTCCCTAATGTCAATAATCAGATACCCCTGACTAAATATTAACTACAGTCAAATCCCGTTAATTCAACGTCATGAAATCTGGCCGTTTTGTAATCTACCCTATAATCCCAGGGACGAATCGTTTGTAATGTTAATTGTGTCATGTAATCCTCCCTTTTTGTTAATCCGCCTCCAACCACGATTCCGCCCTTCGAAATATTATAGTGTAAAGAAACAACGCTTCATTTGTCTGCAATTTCTTTCAAATCAGGTTAATTCCGCCTATTCAACGTTTAAGAAGTTACTTTAAGGAATCCAATGCGGGTATCATCACCAAATCGATTCCTTTATGTCTGTATGGTTGACTTACTTTCTGTTTGGTCGTTCAGTTAGGCGATGTTCAGGAGCAGAATGAACGATGGGTGTTGTGAGTGGAGATCATGGTATCGAGTGCAAGGTGAAGTGAGGGGAATTGAAGCTGGGAGAGTCAGAGCTGATCCACGTACACAATACACATGCATAAAATGAGAGCCCACAACAACCATCCTTTAGTTATTGTCTGTACTCTACATTACGCACATCATTTGATCGGGTTTTTTCTACGACCTGCTCATAACCTAGTACATGCCACTATAATGAATATATGGTACATGGGTTTTGTATGGCATCTAATTTTCATCAATTGTGGTGTGACATGTAATCCGCCCTTTTCGTTAATCAGCCTATTTCCTTGGGAACGGAGGAGGGTGGATTAACGGGGTCTGACTGTAGTACAATGTACGATACCGTACAGTATGGGTCATGAGAGCACTTGCCGAATTGAGCCGGACCCCGAATTCTGCAATTGAGGGGAGGATCCCCCCGTTGCTGTTAAAAGGGTGCTATGATTTTTTTTGGCTATAGAGACAAAAATGGGGTATTTTTTTGGGGGAAAGTTAGTGATTTGTGTATGCCGCCATCTCTGTTCTACTATTCTCCGCATCTCACTCATTTTATGCTTTGCCTGAAAAGAGAGGAAACATGCAAGTATTAGTGAAGATTTAATTTACCTCGCATGAGATGTGATTTGATCTCGAACCACACACCTTGAAGCACCACCGGTTTATCCTATTGCGCCAGCGCAGAATTAGATGAAGATCCTGGCTTGCTTGTTGATTATAACCATGTCAAATCGTAGCTCATTATAATATTAAAATGTGCCCTTGAACCTCTCATGAATATATGATTGCCTGAAACACATGGCTTTGTTTTGTCAGGTGACAACCGATCAACTTTATTTCGTGTATCCTTACGTGTACTAGTAGTCATTCATGATTTTCGGCAACGATGGGGGTGGAGGAGTGAAGAAGATGGCACAGGGAAAGTTTGGAGTTTGTGATAATTTATAATGACGCTGATCCTGATCTTAGTAGTGGCCGCCGAACACCATTCCCAAAGACGCCTCGCCGCTACACGGCTCGAACCCTAAACCCTAACCCTGGGATCATCGTTGCTTGTATTTGGTAAGAGTTGATGGCAAATAATCTGCAGTTCGTTCATTTATATTGAGGGACTACATTTCTTGTGTCCGTAGTAATACAACAATGATGGATTATTGTTCATTCAGTGTTACTTCATGCGTGAAACTATTAATTTTGTTGGATAATGACTTCCCCTTGGATATCTGTGTGCAAAGTAAGCTGTATGACATGCATATATAGTTATCAGGTACTTCTTCTGTCTTTTATTCTTACAATAGCTCGTTAAATTGAGAATTTGGGGTCCGTGTTAATTCGGTAAGTGAACCTGTGTCATGATATTGAATGTGGTGACCTCAATTCCCTAAAATATGCCCCTAGCTATTGTTGTTACCCAATGGGGCGCAGGGACAGAGTCAAGCGCATGAGGCCCAATGGGCATTGGTTTTACTAAACACTCTATACTAGCTAATACATAATACATAATGCATAATACATCTAGAGTCCAAACTTGGTTGAAGCACGTATACTACTCATAGGAGATCTTTTGGTGATTAAAATCCATCTTAAGACGGAGTAAGATGGATTAGATGATGTCTGCTAAAAGCAGAAGAATTCCACATGTAGAGAAAACTCAATGGTAATGTGCAAGATTGTTGCTCAGAATAGAAATTTGTTTATCAATTTATTGCTTTGAACCCAATAGATAATCATCAGAAGTATCTTTCATTGAACTGTTTTGGCAAACATTTCATTTCACCCCATATGAAATCATCTCATCTGAATTATGAACTCGCAGCACTCTCTGTTAATATCCATACATCCAAGCTATATAAACGCATTATAGTCAATAAATCCAACTTTATAAACTCATTATACTCAATAAATCATATAGTTTCTAGCTGAACTCGCGTCTCCGTGTCTCCATTCTATAACACCATAAGTGGTGTGGAATTTGCATTTATTTGAATTCGTGAATGTGACATGCTCTGAACATACAGCAGCTGCCTCTTTGGCCTCTACTACTGTTTACAAAACAGCATTTCCTGCCTTAATTCAGTTAATTCCTTGGCTCCAAATTTTGACTTTGTTTCATCTCCTCTCCATATACTCACCCGAGGCTTCTACTCCTAACCTTCAGTATTATAAGTTGATCTATAGACTCTTCAAAGACAACTCCAGGCAGGAAAAAAGGCACGTACAATACAAACCCTTATGAATGTTTGACTGCTATATAAAAAAAACCTAAATCAGCGCCAATTGCTGTATGCCATGAATAAGACCTGTTTTACAGCGCTCCATATGTCTATAATTAAATCAACTTTCTGTTAGTGATCAATCCCAAAAAATCTAAGCATGAGTTTACTCATTTTGACCCAAATGGCGCAGGTGTTTCGGCTCTGGTGATAGCCTATGCCTATTTCTTCATTCATATTTATATGGTTGATTTTTCCAATCATTCACAATACGTTTATGTGACATATGGCCCTTAAAAGTGGACTAAATTGACTAAGCTACTGACCCCAGATTAGCAGTATTCTTAATTAGCCCAGTATCAGCGCCATCTATTGATTCCATCTTGGCAATTGATGTGCATTCAAGCTCTGGTAATTATCCCGAATGAAGGGGACATTGGCTTTGCCAGCCTATAATATTATTACACCATGTCTGACCAAGGAAATTCACCATACTCCCGAGCTATTATTCCTCCAGCTCAAAACCATGGAATTTCAAATCAGCTAAAATTTCTAAATTTACGATGTCATATCTTACAGTCTCAAGAGTCACAATTATACCATAAGGGTGCTTAGTGCCTGTAGCTCAGTCGTCTAGACCACCACACTGCAATTTGATCCCGCCATGGGCGATATTCCTAGCTACATTCCATAGCGCTCCAGGCATTACGATAGTGAGTTATAATTTGTCATAAACCCTCGATGTCGTAAGTCCTGCTTAATTGCGTTTCAAGGCCGCTGTGTGCTACTGTCTTATGGTGGTGTGCAAAACGAAGAAAGTCATCCCATGTATCCCCTTACATTCTATTCTAGACATCACAGACATGTCAAAACAATATTTATTCCCTCGAAAATTGCCTGAAACACGATCCGTGGCCTTATATATTGCCATTGGAACCTTGAACTTTCGATAATTACCATTTTTCGAAATAGTGCTCAACCCATGTTAATTTACCGGAAATACAATAGGCCGGTTACCATGAAAACCACTCTCTTCTTCAATCCCCCCCTCCCCCGAAAAGCTGAATAAAAAGAGTGGCATGGGGACCAATGTTCCCTTATTTCCCACTCAAACTCCTACACAGAGTAACATACTATGTTTCCATGGTAACGATGCAATCAGTTGCAAAGTTGTTGAACTCATAATGATGATGAAATTGTCGTACTTGTCAGAGTTAGTGAAGGGCTCAACAGCAGACAGAGAGAAATGTGTGAATTTTGGTGGTTACAAATAAGTGCCAGACATATTAACTGGATTTTATATGTAGAAGTATAGTTCCACAATATGATCATCCTGAATCTGAAGTCTGAATGATGTGATTTTATGTGCAGTTGAATTTAACAGCAAAAACTGGAGCCTGAGTCACTAAATAAATTAAGATAATCACTATCTATGAACAATACCTTGATTTTAAATCACCCATGTATACAGGAAACGCTAATCCAAATTTATTTATTATTTTACAAAGGATGTGGGTTGCTTTTTATATGTTGTAGCAACATACAGGTGAAATGCATTGCGATGATTACATGTAGTACCTGGTGACTCCTGCTTCTTGATGCCAATTATACGTTCGCCAGGCACGACAGAAACTGAGCCGCCTCTCCCAGGGTCTTTGAATAAGAATGAGGAAATCTGGTTTGCTTATCTTGGCTTTTCCTTCTGGTTGACATTTGCTAATAGATAATTGAGCCCAGAGGAGAAGCTGTTTTGAATCCCACGAATGAAAAGGGTACCATGGTCTAGAAATGTTCCGTCTGGGTCATTCTGATGACATTTTCAGTACATCATCTGTGCTTGTATTCCATCGCCAGTACTGGTTATGTTGCTCAGGTTGAACTCTGATACTAATCCAATTGGACATTCAAAGCCGCCAGATTGAAATATTGGCCACTCTGGATCATGTAATTCATGTTGCAATGGAGGGAGGAGGAGAATTAATTTTTATTGCTGGACTTGAATGCATTCGACTCGGAACCGATGTGCTGTTACTGCTGTATGTAATATACAAAGTGGCCGCATTCGGCGGTTGAGTGCGATGTCCTGCAGCCAATTTATCAGCTTTCTGGTGAAGGGTTCATCGACACAAGAACCCCACTCATAGCAACACGCTCTTATGTTTGGTTGACACATAAATATGTCTCATTCCTCTCAGCTTATGTATGATGGGTAGGACATGACAAATAAAGATTTGTACATGGTTTGCTGCATTACTCATTTGTGTGTGTATCAAGTTGCTAGTGCAGGTATTGACTTTCCTTTTCATGGTTCAATCCAACTTCTGTCGGTGGGTTAATCCCTATTTCACACTTAAATCACTGGCACAAATTATTACCTACTAGTATTCAATTTTGACAGACGTAAGACAACATTTCACTGTAAATACGCTCTCTTCCTTATATAGAAACATCAGATGGTTGCTAGCATTGGCAATAATGTGCGTTGTTATTTGAGACAATCGCAATCTGGCGATTCTCTGAACAGTGTGCTAAGCCTCCTCTCATCTAACTGCGTCATAGGGAATGCAGGCTGCTTGTATTCTGCTCATATATATGAGCTTCGTGTACTTGAATTCACTTTAATTTATATCTTTTCAGAATGCATTCTGAGTAGAACAACGTGTTGGATCGTGGCTCCTTTCCTGATACTGTTTCCTCAATGATTCGTATTCCTCTGGATGAGGTCAGTTCTGTTGCATAATTATAATAATTATACATAATCATAGTATTTATACATTATTATACAATATAAACAAACAGATTAAACAGAAAAAAAAATATAATACAATTACAATATTACACCAAAATAACATAATTTACTATAAGCATGGAGACTGGCACTGTGTTTCCGATGGAATTGCTGGCGTGCCAGCCACCTATAAAATAGTTAAACAAAAAAATAGGTAATATAATTATTGCAAAAATTTTAATATTTACATTAAAGTTGTGCAAGAATAACGGGGACAAAAAGTAAAAAAAGAATTCAAAGGACTAGGAGAAGTGGCAACAATAAATCTCACATAAGAATGCAGATAAAGGGGTGATAAAGAGGTAAGAGGAGAAATGGAGTTGAAGAAGGCAAAAAAAAGGAATGAGACATGGAACTGATTGTGTTTGAAATCTTGTGGAATATGTGTGAGGAGTTTCTATTGAGATGAAGTTATCATAAAATTATCCAGGCAGTCTTGAATTTTTCATGCATGGTATTTGTCAAGTAACCAAATCATATTCCTCCTACTTGCAATATTACGATTATTATTTTTTTTAGTATCAAGAGAATAGAATTAATTAATCACAGATATATGTGTTTACTATTGTTTACTGTGTAGTGTATTCAGTTCTTATTTTTTGAGAGAGAATATTCAAATTCCAAGAACTAGGCAGACTTGAGCTTAGTGCAGAAATGTCACCCTCGATTTACGCCTCTTTTGCTATTCGTTCTCTTCAAATGTTTGGGATTTTATTGTTTTTATGCTTTTTTTTCTTTCACATTCTTACATTCCTCTCTCAATATTGATATTTGTTGAAAAATACTCAATTATTCTAATTATATAATCGTAATATATTATAATTTATATATTGGATTAAATTATTATACAGGTGCAATAACAGGTCACGCTCACACCAATGTAGAACAGGCCTAGTTTCTACAAAATGCGTTAATAAACTTAATTTAACCAATTCGCAATTTCACTGAAGTACCTAAAATACACGTTTTCTGAGCAACACAAGGCGCCCATTACCAAAAGCAAATTTCTTTCAAAGCCTATAGAACCATTGGGTATTGGCAGGACATGGTCAATTCGTAACGATCGAAACCTGCAAATGCCTGAATAGTGTGTTTCTGGTGTCAGTGCCTGCGCCGGCAGAAAATCAATGCTGTTGCTTTGCTGAATCGTGTGCCATGGAGCGGCATGCAGACCTTGCAGTCGACCAGGTGATGTTCTAGTGGATAGCTAGCTGTGTGGTGAGAAGGCATCGCCACAATGTTCCCTGTAAGTGACCGTCTCCAGTCTTGTGTCCAGTATGGTCATTGTCATTTGTGTTTTCTGTGTAATTGTGTCACGAGTTTGACAAACGTTGTCACGATGGCATCATCAGCAGCAGCATCCTTTGTCAACTCATCAGTGCATGTTCTCTACTCACCTTGCTGCTGTACTAGACCAAAAAGTCACCTCTGGATGTTGAATCTGTGCTAGGCAATCATTACTGCTGATTACCTCGCATCCTGTGTGTTGATTTGCCTTTGTTAATTTATATGCCTGGATCTCAGATCCCTGGGCGTGCAATTAGATTGGCTTCATATCTCGAATTTCGATCCCACTTAAACACAAGAGCATTGTGGTGGGAACCATGCGACGGATTGCTGTTGACCCTTTTTCTCTCTCCCGTGCTCCTTGGGGAGTTGGTGGATTGCCGATGGTTTGTATCGAGACATGAGTGTTGAGAAAACATGGCGATAGATCTTGGATATAACACTCATGTCTCGATACTATCCTATTGTGTGTCTTACCTAAATTTCATCGTATACCAGTTTCCTACAGATTACTCATAGCTTAGATATTGGGCTTTAAGTTGCTTCGTGGGTTCGATTTCGTTTGGGAGTCTTACGTTTACTTATAAGTATTGCCTCTTTGTTAAGTCTGGTCATAAAAAGCTTTGGGAATTGTAAAAGTGACTTCGTTTGGTTACGTCATTGCCCCCACATGTAACAAATCGATCATTATCAACAATAATGTTATCCATCATTAACTTATTCTATTGCCTTGTATTCATTCTATACATTCTGTTTGATTTTCGAATGTGCTGTCTATTGTGATTGGGACTGCTGTACATGAAATATGAATTTATATGTTCTTTCTTCTATATTGTGTCTCATCTGGTTAAGTTTGTTTATGTGTGGAGGAGCTTGCTATTTCTCTATTCCCTAATAGGACACAATTGTTTTGATCTAAGAGAAAGTAATAATTTTCAAGATCTGACTTCCTGCTGTTCATAATCCAACACATTGGTGCAAATGTGGGATACATTAAACAAAGTGACCAGTGGGCCTACATTTCTCTTTTCATTGAATATTTTTCAACGTGACATTTCATCACCAAAGTGGCAACTTCATAACTGAGGCACAGCAGAGCGACTGTGCATATTTTTGTAATCTGCCTCAGATCTTGTTACGGTAGTTTTGTCCAGATAAAACGCCCGATTTCGAGCATGCAAGTAAGAACAGAATGTCCTCTGCATATTTTTTATTACTTTGTTTATATTTTTTTTTTCGCTGTAAAAACTCGACCTCATCACTAATGATGGGATGCCGAGAGATTTATTACAGTGGAAAACGCGAATTATGTATTTTGAAGGCCGTTATGAACGATACAATTTACGAAACGTATCTCATCCAAATGCTGCTGCATTTGAGAACTGTCGGTTCTCAGTTTGGAGAACTCTCTCGCCTTCTGCTCAGCTACAGCAGCGACGGCCCCCGCGGCGGCTGCCACCATTGATCCGGTTGTCTCTAGCGAATCCGCGAATTCCCCTTTCTCAGCTCCTGCATCCGCTATTTAGCTGAACCCCGGATTTGCATGTTGGGATCGGATTTCGGCAATCATTATCCCTAAGTGTTTACAAGGTGTGCGTCTTGATGCGGCCGTGTTTGTATCAGCCCCCCTCCCCTCCCGCGTTCTGCATTGGCTTTCGCAGCTATTGTTTCGGCGTCAAGAAGGATGCTGGTAGGCGTCCCTTGCTAAACATTCTGTGAAAATGACGCGTGTTCGTCATTAACACTCGCGTGTCTCTTACCGGGCTCCTTTGGGTCTTGAGAGCTACTGGGGAGAATTTTACCACCTTCTATATCGTGTTCGGTTACCATAATTGTAACGTAAGTGTATTCTACCATGTGAATGTTCCATACACCAGTAACATAAACTCTTCAAATACGCATACGCGTACCTGATGATACTGGATATCATTTGTAAGCATTCATTGCAATCATTGCAAAATGAATAACCTCCAAATAAGATGTCAACAAAATTCTCCTGCCATGGCAGCATCATTGTCATGTTCATATGTACCGGTAATTTTTATTTATTTATTTTTTTTTTTTGTGGCTTTTGCCTGGCTTTGTGTGCCCCTCTGATTCACCCTGTAAAACATGAGGTCGTATACGATGTATTATGTAACCATATTTTATGATCTCATTTCGTGAGTGCAATCCACATAAATCTTGTTACATGTCCTTGGAATGCACGCACTGAATAAGTGGTTTTTATGGCGAATGAATCAGGGGTATGATCGATATATATACAATCTTATTTACCTCTGAATAGTGTACAATGAATTTATGGAGGTGCTTGCGAACAGTTTTGAGTTCATTTTTTTATAAACGGTCATCCAACGTTATCTACGTCAGTATGTTATTATCTAATGACAGCCACGCCATTGACACAACCTTCATTCCCGCGAAGATCGCGATCCTATACGATAAAAGCGCCACCAAATTTCTAAAATTAGCCATGTTTTTGCATGTATTTAGATTTCCATGATATTTCTAGCAGCATATACCCCATGACGAGCACAGAATTTGATCGCGATCTGCGATCATCGATTTCAGACCTTATCAAACGCGTGTCACCTGAGCTGAGATGGATCTGCGGATATTCCGTCTTGGAGGCTTGCGTTTCCTGACCATTGGTTGACACGTAATTAAGATCATTATTACGATCTCAACCTTGGTTCCTCACGATCAGCAAAGTTGAAGAATCGACCGCTTTCTTCTTGTTTGTATCGGTGTTGTTATCTAAGCACTGATCAAGGACATTGCACCTGATGCTCCATTGCTGGGCGATCGACGGCTGAGGTTTCTTGTTAAACATGAAGACGACTCATCCATGAGGGAAGGTCCGAGGTTTCGCCTCGTAATTTTTATGAGGCGATGGGGTATCTTGTTCATTTCGCTGATTATTGAGCTCGCCACGGGAGTGACATTCGCAGTACGAGGACAGTGGAAGCTAATGAACATAAGCTGCTTGACAACATCCTTAGCAACGGTTGAAGGTCCACGTGCACCCCTATAGTAATGAGGTCAAGGAGAATATAAAAAATGCCCCCAACAATACTCTGACTCGCACGTAAAATTTTAAAATAGCATAAAATATAATAAACAATAAAGCGTCGTGCAAACTTGGAAACTGATTAGTGTTACGCAATGCATTTTAAGATTCAGCAGAAGCATGGATCATTGATTGCATGGCAGCGATTCCTGTAGCCTTTGACCATCCTGGTTCAGACTTCAGAGAATTCAGAGTCAATTCGATTTATTTATACGTCAGTATTTCTACAATTCTGCCTTCTCCGGGTTTCGGTCCGTGCAACAGTCATTATGGGATCTCTTTGAAATCAGCTCAAGTTTCTCTCGTTCAATGCATTGATTTCATGCTACGCTTATCGCTAATTCGGTGTAATGACGTCATTTATGCATAGGCGATCCTAGGCTGCAGATGCCGCCTGAATGCTTCGTCTTTTTGGCGCAGTCGTCTATTACACTGAGGCATGAATAATTTATCTGGTATCGCTTGTTCCATCCTCAAATGAGACGGTTTACATGCGTCCCTGTTGCCTTCGTGGACGAGTATCGACCACAGGATATCCACATAGGAAACCTGATCCATATGTCTGTGTTTCGAAGCATATAATAAGCATTTATACCAGTGATGTTCGAAAAGTTCTCGGCCTAACATAGAATGCGCAATGCTGCAGACGTGAAATTTGGAGGTTAGATAGAGGAACTTTTCACACAAGATCACACACACGTAGTTTTATTCTTCCTTGGCATAGCTACTTTTTGATTGAGCGCACTAGCTTCTAACGATATCACTGTCATAGCCTCATTTCGGATGTCAATGGTTTGATTTCTTGGCCTCTCATAACACTTTCTCTCAGCATTTGATCACTGATTTTAATTTAGTTCACAGCTTGTCAATTGTCTTTGCCGTGAAAATTAAAAAAAAAAAAAAAAAAAAAAAAATAATAATAATAATCAAATCTGATCTATTTAATCCGACCGCAACAAAATTGAGCTATAAGACGGAAATTGTGCAAGGGAGTTGCATGAAATAGACCCCGCTCATTTTCAATTTGCACACGCGTATGCATGTAAAATTGTAAATGTAATTGTACCGGTATAATAAGCAAGTCCCATCGTTAAAAATAAAAAGGATGTATTAGTATTGCGTAATTCATTACATGCCGCTGACCAATCATGGCGGAGTATTTGACCTGGAAAACAAGTTTGCCTTTGGCTATAGATGTAACCCAATCGCTTTATCATCGCATTATTCACGCGGCAACGAAATTAGCCCAAGTGGCGCTCGCTGTTCGCGGTCTTAATCAGCGCTGGATCTGTGCCCCCCCCCCCCCACTTCCCCCCTTCCCTCGCGCACTCGGTGATGCAACGTTGATCTGCTTATCTGGCTTTCAATGCTTTGTATCGAATCGAATCGCATCGCATCGAAAATCCACGAAACCATCAGTGCCACGTGATCCGGAAGTAGGAACGTCCGTTATCGCAATCGTCTTGGAAGCTACGCGAACTATAGAGGACACTTCGAGATATCTGAACTTCGAGGTATAGAGAACTGTATGTGCTGACGGTTGGTTTGAGATAAGGAGTGTTCATTGTGTCGCTTGAAAAGGTCGCTGTCAGTCCGATGGCGATAGAATTATTCCAATTATTAAGTATATACGGAGCACTTTAGTGCCTCGCGTCCTTGGCTGTCTTGTAAATGCAGAGGTCGTCGCTGGCTGTCGTGACGCAAGGATAATTACATGCGGCAATTCCCAGATTTATTTGACACTGATATCTGCCCTGCGAACGAGTGCAGATCATGTGAGTATTGGTGATTCCATACTTGCACATGTTACGACATGAAACTGAATTAAATGCATTATATTTATGTGATACCTACATATTGTGACTCAAGAGTGACGCAACTTCTATTCCGGTTGTCCTCTCGAGGCATAAGAATGAACACGAGGCTTTCCTGGTATAGAGTGCAGTAATCTTCAGCTGTGAACACGTGTAATATGATGACTGCGCGCATCGGCCAATGCCCTATGCGTCTGTTTACTTGACTTGCCATCTCACGCGAGCTTCGTTTCCCGTTTTTGTGTTAGGAGACGAAGCTCCTCCATACGCAATGTATATTGGTCATTGGTACGTGTCAGTGGAGCCGTAACGTGTCCTTGGATATTGGTCTTTCATCTTGAGACACAAGGCGCTTTGCTTTCCGCCAATTAAGGGCAATATTCGTATCGTGCATGCGATCCATGTGCTCTGTGCTAACTTGTATACATCAGTAATAGACTAAGAGTCTGTATATTTAGTTATATACCTCCCACTTCATTTTGGGCGTGTTTTCTGTTTATGAGCACTGATGCACTGATGATGTGTGATGTGGATGCGTCGATGAAGCCCCACCCTGATTTCCTTTAGAAGCCATCCCGCAATAGCTCTTGCCTTCACCGATTTATTAAAACATTGATCGCTATATCTGGCTGATTATAAGCTCAGCGCATCATGTTGTCAGCCGTATTCATCTCTCAAATGACTTCGCTGCAAGTGTTTAGCACTGACGCTGAGGTGATTGCTGCTGCTGCTGCTGATGCATTGTGCAAACGGAGTCAGCTGCTGAGTACGTGTCGCTCCTAATACTTTCTTCTCTCTTTTGTAGATGTCAGGCCAGAAATACAAACGCACCAATTTTGATGATGAAGACACGGCGTCCACGGGGGGCACTCCTCCGGGCGTTACATACGACCCTGCCATCGCCTTCAAGGCAGGAGCCTCGTTCTGGCAGAAACGCAGTATCCTTGAGAAGTTGCTACTCTTCCTTACCATTGCACTTCTCCTCGTCGTCATCATCCTGGGGGCGATCGTCGGCTCTGGTGGAAGCGGAACTCGTCCTTCGCCCGGCAAAGATGCCCCGTCTGCTGCCGAACAAGCCAAAACAGAACCCACTGCAGTTAGCCCAGCGAAGCCAGGTAAGCTTACAATGCACCATTTGGCTCTAAATTGGTCACGTGCACATGTATATGCAATTCACCCTTTCTACTTTTCAGATCTGTGTACCACAAAGGCATGCGTCACTGTGGCGTCTTCCATTCTGAACTCCATGGATTCCACGGTGGATCCCTGCGAAGACTTCTACGCATTTGCCTGCAATGGTTGGATGAAGGCTCATCCCATCCCTTCAGGATCATCTCGCTGGGGAACGTTTGGCGTTATGTGGAAAGACAATCAGATTGTGCTGATGAACGCCGTCGGTGAGTTCTCTCTTCATTGTCCTATAGTGAGCAATTAACTGTTATGTCTACATGTAAATTGAGACTGCCTCGGCAGAGACACGCTTGCTTAAATAGTCATCGTGCTCTCGGGTAACCGTGAGTGTTACCCATTTGCAAGTATTGCATCTCCATGAGGAGCAGCAATTCCGCCCTGCAGCACCAGTATATAGCAGCCACCTGATCGTGCCGGATATTCTGGTCTCCCGAGGCGTCCACCCGCATGCCAAAAGGATGGCGTCCTGCAGGAACTGCGCAGGATCAAAGAAATGCAAATAAAGGCCGTTCAGTGCATAATGCATGTTCCCCTAAAGGAGGCCAGGTCTCTTACGGAACCTTCAAAGGATTCCGACACGCGTAAGGGGCGTGACCCGCATCCTGCCATGCACCCCAGGTGTCCATCTCAATGCCATTTCGAGGTCTGATTGAGGACTTTTGTCGCCGTCAGTCGTCGGGTTCAGCCGCCGATTTCTGCTGCGTCGTCTGCGTGTTCTATATTGCGCATTCGTGTGACTACCTCTATCAGCCCCACTTCGGGCGGAGTGCCACAGCGCATGCACAAACCACTTACACTGTCTCCTGACATTTGACGTTTTCCTTATGAAATATCTGGCTCCCCGCGCCGCCTGACAGTGACAATCCGACGTTTAATTAAAGTCTTATCTGGTGGCTTCTCTTCTGTTTCGTTATCTTGGCTGACTTCTCTTTCCTGCTGCATATTGGCGCCATATTGATGCGTCACTTCGCATAGCACGCTGCAACGCATTGGTCAATGGGCGACTCTTGAAAGGCACGACTGCACTACCCCCTCGATCCCTCCGCCCCTCGGATCGATTGCTTTGATCTCCCCGGACAATGGCTATCTCTGGTCCACACTCGTCACTAGAGTCGGCACTGGGACTCTTTACGGTATTACCCCAATCCCTACCGAAACTCATTTTTTAATGCGTTTGATATGAGCTGCCAAATGATGCGTCCGTATCTGATTGATGGTGTTAAAGTTCGTTGAAAGCCATTACCCTGCCTGCGACCATGTATTTATATAAGCCACGGAGCCGTAAACTGACATGTCCCAAACAAGGTTTGCTTGGACCCCAGTGCCTCCCCCAGCGCCCTTTGATTGCCTCTGCTTTGTTCTTGGCTCTAACTGGGTTTTTCGCTCCGTCGAATGCATTTGAGATGCGACGCTGCTTCCCAATAAGCCTTCTGCGGCATTCCCGCTTCTCGCTACAAAGAAAAATATATCCACGCTGGAGTGTCGTCTTTCTTCGCGGAAAAGCATCTGCTCCAAAAGAACTGATCAATTCCTAAATGTGTATATGTGAGCTGCTATTCCGGGCATTTACCAGAATATGTTTATGATTTCGTCACTGCATGCTACACGAAATAGGCCTATAGAACCCACATTCTGCATGTTTACAAACCGGTGTAACGAATATTGATTAGTGCATGCTAGGATCGGCCAATGCGAAATCTGTAGACACAATGGATTGCGTAGCAGTATTGCTGAGCTGCGTTTGGTAAACGAGAACGTTTATTTTGAGATTTGGCGCATTTCCTCTATCATGACAAATGGCTACCGCAGTGGCTCCTTCGAGATCGGCTGAAAATGACGCGCTTCCGGCGTCGGTGTTTCTTGCATTATGCGATCCTCCAGAGAGAGTGGGATGTCTTTAATGTCAATGGGGTTTTATGCAACATCATTAGATACATTCTCCCGGCGATCGTTCATAACGACAATAACAACGCCTCATAGCGTTACGCATTTTTACCCACTTCTTCGGCGATGCGTACTTCGTTTTCGTCTGCATTTTTCGCGCCTTTTTTCCCCCGTGCATATAGCCCCGTCCAGTTCAAGGGCCTGCGTGGGAGATAACAAAAATGTTGAAAGAACGCGGAAGTACATTCTGGAATATTCCAACGGAGGATAAATAATATAGATGTATTTGTTTGGTCCTCTACTATTCTGTACGTGGACTCAATGCCGATGGGCTTTTCGCATGCCATACTCCGTCGTCTGCTTTGGCGCGCATTTCCTTGCGAATGGCAGAGAAATCCGCGCAATGTGTTCATAATAAAGCCGTGATTGATCATGAAGACTACTGCCTCCCTCCCTAGGCACCCTTCACGGGTGGAGAGATGAGGTGGGGAGAGAGGGGAGGGGGATGGGCTGATTCATTTCCTGGCTAAGGATCTCATTGCGAATACGATGTCGCGATCGTTTTATGCTCGCTGATTTGATGATACGCCGATAAACAGTCTGGGAATTGGCGGGATTAACGCCTTTCGCGATTTCTATCATCTTAACTCTGCATATATGCATAAAATGTGTTTATACCATGATTGTGCGGTTGGGTGCAGTCAGTTACTATGAGTTACTCGATTCAGTCAGAATCAACTGGTCATGGCTGGCTACTCGTGTTTTCGAGGGCACAGAAACATAAACGCCGAACAGAAACAGAAAAGCCGAATTATATAGCCAGTTCACAAGTAAGTTTTTAAGGAGGCGTAATTTAACGAGGCAGGGTACTAACGGATGGCATCGCTGCGTGCCTAACTGCTATTACCATGGGCATCCCTGCACCAAAAGTCCAAAATGCAATCTCTTGCTCTCTCTCCCTTCAGACCAATCAACTTGAAATCAAGTGCCGAACCTTGCGTCATTTGTTGCATGAAACCAGCGGCACTCCTGAACTTACTGCTTCCGGTTCTAAATTCCAGTTCCGGCATAGGGGATTCGCTCGATAATTTCGATTGTCTGTACTCTGAAGCCTCGTTTCTTTGTTTTTGAAACCCAGGAAATTGCACGCTGTCCCATCTCGTCATGTTATTTGCATCCATATGACCTCGGCTGACCTCTGAAAGATAATCCTGGTAGCGTATGATCTTCCTGGACCACGGCCATCGCACACGATCTCCACATCACGCCCCTGCACTTTGGCCAGCCAGCCAATTTTCTTCTGTCGAAATGCAATAAGCCCCGTCTCTTACTTGAATGTTGTCTCCTCGCCTGGGGAATGCATCCAGTCACTTTCGCCTCGTTTGAAGTCCTTTATTGTCGATTTCGGCAGTTTGTGGTTCACGCAGCCGCTGTGAGAGTATATCTGATAGGGAGGGGTGGGGGGTGGGTCTCCCACTGACTATACACGCTTGATTTATATTGTGTGTGCAGCATATACACTCAAGTCACATTCTATAAGATATTACATAAGACCTAAATTTGCGATCGTAGTCATCTATAATTGGATCTGTCGAAATGAACAGCACTCTTCGCATGTTCATGAAGTTCCAAACACGTGCGCCGAGACACATATTCCGCTCTTGTCAATTTCATCACCCCTGGATGCCCAGGGCATTGATCTGATACTGATATCGATTGCCCGACTGTTTCCGTGTACCATGTACGGAGATCGTCAGCTATATTATGCAAACATATTATTCCACAAATGCTGAAGTACGAAAAGAGAAGCATTGTCATTAAAGTTGCTTATCTTGACACAATTCTATCGTATATTCAATTCTCGGTAATAATGAACAAGAACGACGCATAAATCTCCCTGCAAATGTGACAAAGCTTCCCGATGATGACAGCTCAGTCGCGCATGCGCACCTGCGTCTTGTTGCACTGATCGCCAATTTCGTGGAATAACGCCGTCTGCTTGCTGCTCTTGAAAATCGGGCGCAAACGAAATCGTTCTTCAATCCGCCGATCGGTGCATGCGAGCCGGCGCCGCGTCCGACCGAAATGAACGGATTGCGGTCAAGGGTTGACCATTAATCTGACCGGCTGTTCATCTTTAGATCCCTGGAATTTCACCAATCCCCCATTTAAAGCTCCCTACTTCTGCCTAAAGTGCATATTCTATAGCGATATTGAGCAATTGACTGCAGCATGATGTGTGCCGTAAATTATATTATTATATGCCGGTATTGTTTGCGACTGTGTTATAAATTAGCTCTGCCAGGACTGGACAGTCGCCGTAAAATCGGATGGTCACCATGGAAACGCAACGAGGGGATGGGGGTTTGTATCACGTGGTTCAGAGGAGATGTCGTCTGCCCGCGAACCCGTGCAATGGACAGGTCTCCTGTGATGAACACGCTGTCAACGGCCGACCGCACCACAGGCGACATTGTCTGACGGCTCTGCACACCCATCGTGGGCAGGATCATATGGGTACATCTATGATATACGCACCCACAACATCCATCATCATTACGTCATCAAATCACAATTCCCTCTCTGCGCTGTGGCAGCGAAACTGAAAGACCGCGTATCGCTCTGCAGCTGCAGCTGCGTCTCGTCCCCAGACACGCAGCGGTAGATAACGCCCTTATCGGCGCTTCCATCTTGCTTCTCGTTTTTCTCTCTAATTGATCCGTCATTTTGTTTTTTTATCACAAGCAGAAACAGATCCTAATTGAAAACCGATATTTCTTGGTATTTCTATGCGTTGATTGGTGGTTTGATCGAGCTGCTTGCTCGCAGATTTCTCTCATGACCATACGGCATTTGATTGTTAAGCATGCGTTTGCATGCTCATATTGTAAGTTAATACTCGTATATTCCACTTTCGCAGATAACGTTCAAAGTACTGATGTCACGGACGCAGAAGTGAAGGCTAAGCTTTACTTCACGTCATGCATGGACCCAAACAAGACCATCGCCGAACTGGGAGCGAAACCGCTTCTGGATCTGCTGAAGACCTTTGGCGGTTGGAACATCGTGTCCGATCCCAAGTGGGAAGCGAGCGAATGGGATTTCCAAACTGCTCTGGAGAGAGGTCATTCTATGGGGTTGTCCACGTTCTTCAACATGTGGGTCGGAGAAGATGAAAAGACCTTGGAAAAGACCAACATCCTGCAGGTGATTTTACCGCAGTGGCTTTCTGTTCTGAAATTTCATTCGTTTTCCTCGCAGTTTGACCAAAGTGGACTCGGACTTGCACGTGACCAATTCATCAACAAAACCATCGAAGAGGATAAAGTATGGTCATTGGTCCACTAGTGACTGGTCATGAAGTTTTCTTGTTTAGGTACTGAAGGGTTATCTGCAGTACATGACCTCAGTCGGTGTGCTGCTGGGCGGAGAGTACAATCACACAAAGGTCCAAATGCAGGCGGTTATTGATTTTGAGCAACGCCTGGCGGAGGTGAGTATAATTTGATGTAATGGATTTTGCATCATTGATTTGGTTATAGATTACTACTCCAATGGAAGAACGACGTGATGAGGAAAAGCTATATCACAAAATATCCCTGTCGGAACTGCAGAATATTTCTCCATTTGTAAGGTTGTTGTTTTTTGGAGTGACTTTTTAACTTTTTTTTCCGTTCTGTTGCAGGTCCAATGGGTTCCGTACATAAACTCATTGCTAGATATGGTTGGCTACAGAGTGAATGCTTCTGAGAAAGTTCTGGTTTACGCTCCGGATTATCTCACGAGAGTTTCCTCCCTGGTGGCAGAAATGCTCGAAACGGAAGAAACGCAAGCGTAATTTGAATCCGATGTTAGCCATGGAAACAAAATGAATTCCTCTTATTGCAGAGTGCTCAATAACTACATGGTCTGGCACCTGGTTCGGACAACTATTTCTTATTTACCAAAAGAATTCTTAGAAGCTAAGAAAGAGTTCCTTCGTATTGTCACGGGTGAGGGTTGTGACTAAGTCATAGTGGATCCATCAAAATCCGTTTTTAGGCGTGACTGGAGAAGAGGAGCATTGGAGATATTGCATAACAGATACAGACACCGTTCTTGGATTCGCTCTTGGTGCCATGTTTGTACGAGAAGCTTTCAACGGCGATCGTAAAGACAAGGTTTTACTAATTCGTGTAGTTTTTATCAATTTCATTTATTTGTGAATTTACAGGCTGAAGATATGATCCAGCAGATTAAAACTGCATTTAAAGCTAATCTTCCGAAACTTGAATGGATGGATGAAGACACGCGCAATGCAGCTGTTGATAAGGTCTAATATTGGAATTTTTCCATCTGTGAGGCTTTATATGTAATTGTTTCTCCTCAGGCGGACGCTGTGGTCAACATGATTGGATTCCCCCCCTACATTCTGAACTCGACAGCACTGAATGAAAAATATTCCAAGGTGCTATTTAGTTGATTATTTTATTTCGCTTTGTCAAATTGAATTATGATTTTCTAGTTGAACGTTAGTGCGAATGAGTACTTTGATAACAACATTCGCTGCATAAGATTTGGCTTGGAAAAAAATCTTGAAAAACTTCGGGAGAAACCAGACAACAATAGGTTTGTTTTTCACGCTTACTTGCTTTTGTTTCTCAGATGCTTTTTTCTCGCAGCTGGAGTATGACTCCGCCCACCGTCAACGCTTACTACACTCCCGTCAAGAACCAGATTGTCTTTCCAGCAGGAATCCTGCAAGCGCCATTCTATGACAGAGATTACCCAAAGTAAATAAGGCACACTTATAAATAAGTTATAATCCCACTCATCTTGCACATTACAAACTTGAATCAATGACTTTGTACATTTCACTTGGATTAATGGGATTCCAATCAGCAACCGTGTTTATTATTATATAATACGCTAATTCCTAGAAACGCTGCTTACCTCTTTCCCTCTGCTTACTCTCTTACTCTTGTAGATCTCTGAATTTCGGTGGAATGGGCGTGGTGATGGGACATGAGCTTACCCACGGCTTTGATGACCAAGGTGATTGACCCCATAATCGCATTATTAAGCGCTGTCACATTCCCCTTACCTCTGAGCTTTTTATAATTGAGAGATAACAATGTATGCATTTCAGGACGTGAGTACGATAAACACGGTATTTTGCGTCCCTGGTGGAATGAACGGTCGATCCGAGAATTCAAGAAGCGAGCGAAATGCATGGCTGAGCAATACTCCACTTACTCCCTCAATGGCGACAATGTAAACCTCATTAAGCTCAACACTTGACCTCTTTCACTGACCTAATTTTCTAGGTCAGAGGGAACCAGACTCTGGGAGAGAACATCGCTGATAATGGAGGTCTGAAGGCTGCTTATAATGTTGGTGTATTTGACACTCATTATCATATTGTATAATGAGTTCCTTTAGGCATACAATGCGTGGGTCAAGGAGAACGGAGAAGAAGTCCCGCTTCCGGGCGTTGATCTCACTCATCGTCAGCTTTTCTTCATGGGATTTGCGCAAGTGCGTTGCAGTCTTTCAGGAGATTATCCATGCATCATCGTGTTGTTTTTCAGGTCTGGTGCTCCAACAGCATGCCAGAGGCTGATCACATGTCCATTCTCGCTGATTCGCACAGTCCCTCCATTTTCAGGTGAGAAAGAGAATGACCGGTATCCAATTTATTAATTGTTTTCCTGTTTTCAGAGTCATTGGGCCGCTGTCCAACTCACGCGAGTTCGCTGAGCAATTTCAATGCCGCCCTGGCAGCCGGATGAATCCAGTCGAAAAGTGTGAAGTCTGGTGAAGCGTGTCTTCTAACAAGGACAGGTTGTTCTGGGGAAAGTTGAGATCACGATGGATGTTATATGAGTGAGACAGTTTAACATACTTCCTCTATTTTTTTTTTTTTCCGCCTCAAGTTTTGTAAACAGAATTCCTTGCCAGATCACTGTACATATAGCAGAAGCCCTTAATGTACTCTTTGCAACAATATTCAACTGCATATTAAGCTTTTTTGTTTGCTGTTATTTCAGTTTCAGGATTGTTTTAGGTGTAACTTGAACGGGTGTTAATCGTATGTGAATATTCACATATCGTGTCGTGCATAATTTTGCATTCCATTTTATCTGTATTCAGTAGCTCCGTCTCGTTATCTTTTGTGAAGAGGGGCGTTTTTAACCAATTTTTTAGGGTTTTTTCGGATCGTCAAAATTGTTTCAATATTTTTTTTGGAAGGTAAACGAAGCAGCAATGACGAGTTTAAGTCATAGATTATTGGATTTTCTGTTACAAAAGTTCATCATGCACTCTGTATCATAAATATGCGAGGTGTTGTTTGTGAAAATTAGGAGTGTTGCTGAGGACTTTGTTAATTATGGGATAGAGATCAAACAGTTCTTTGCATAAGTGGCCAAAGTTGCAAACAAAAAAAGTTGATTGTTTTTGTATTAATCCTAGTCATTGTTTGGTTTATATCTGTTTTGCCTCTTGTATTATTCATATTTTAAGCTGCATTCATTATAGTTTACATGACTTTTTTGTCGATAATCAGAAATAAGTTATCCTAGTGTCAAAACAAACTTTTTGCTTTGTGATGGTTACAAAACTTCATTTTACCTCAAAATATTTATTTTCTGTTTAATACAGTAATTCCATTCTCTCTGGATGACATGCGTTTCTTGAGTTCTCTAAATTATTCAATTCTTCTTTGTCATGTGTTGTAATTTGATTGACCAAGATCCATTTACACAATGTAGATGCAACCAGTTATAATTCATGGCTTGATGAGAATTGTTTGGGTTTTTCTATGTTCATCACTATATACAATTATGCTGTGTATCGGAGGCATTCACAATAAAACTTATTTTATTTCATTACTCCGTTCTTGCATTCGATCTTCAATTACTTCAACACCGTCACCCCACAAAAAAAAAACCACTGAATGACAAATTTGTTTAAATAATAATAATTCTATTCATGAATCATAGAAGTGGCTTACAAAACAATCAGAAGCACACGTTTGCATCACCTGACTAAGACCTATCACGATGATGGCCTGCAAGCGATTTGATTGCGAGACCACTTTGAAAGCCGTCACATTTGAAGTGAACACAAAACACTTAGTGAGCAGAAGGTATTGCAGACTGTGTGTCTGGCCCCAAACCATTGCAAGGATCGCCAGAAGTTTACCCGAACTGGAAACAATAAGAGCATTGATGATGAGCATCGCTGGGGTTTTCACCTGCGTAGTGAAATAAAAGGTGATATAAGTTAGCAAGAGAACACACAAAACAAACATGAACTCTTCGATTACACAAAGAACAAAGGCTGAGTAGAACTGCCATTCTAAAGCAGCGTCAAAGATTGCAGATGTCGATGTTGCTTCCTCTCTGGGCCATAAATTATCCCGTTTGATGTAAGCGTCACAGATGAGAAGGATGAGGAGCAGCTTCCACACAGTGCGCCGCACGTCAGCTGAATTGAAGAGCAAATGCCGGTACGCCTGAGCCTTCTGCAGGAGAGCGTCCAGTAGAATGAGCACTGCATCACACTCAACATATTTGTCAATGATTTGGTTGCAGAAGGAACAGTGTGCGATCTGGATGACCCCACCAGGGAACTCTCGGAAGAGTTGGGTCGCGGGAGAAGCACATTCTATGCACTGCATGACTCCAAACTGAAACTGAAACATGCTTAATTATTCAGGAAAGCGATATTAATGATAAAATGGTATTTTCATGGCAGCAATTTTTTCCCCTCAATATGTGATGCTCCTGGGCAAAACCAGTGAAATGTTGCAGATTTTATGTTGTACATTTAGAAAAACCAGGACAACCCAAAAATTCAATTCCAATACATGCCAGCCAAGCTTACAAGTAGAAGAATGGACTGCTCGCCATTGATTCACACTTATGTATCACCCATTCACATTGTGTCCCACATTTTGAATGTTCTGTTGTATAGTTAATTCTACGGATAGTACTAGTACTTCTTTAGAATGCTTTCTTGCAGAGTATATCCCATTTTAGTGTCTTTAATCCTCTGCTTTCCATTTCAAAGACAAAATATTTAAATATTAAAATACATGCACTAACATTTAGCATTATTCTTTTATTGCTTCAGTGTGTAGGAGATTGAACCTACAAGACCCCCTCTGTGTTTCACATAATCGCCAGAAGATTGCTACCTCCCTTCATTTGGAAGTGAAACACCAAATCAAAGTGTATCTGGCAAATTCGAAGGCTAGAGCAGTTATTTTCATTATCATAATTAGGCGTGATGCCATTTTCTTTAATTTGATATCTCTTATTGCGCGAATTTATTTCTATATGTGATTACCTGTATATACCGTAGTTTTTCTCTCACACTCATATCCATTTTACTTTACCAGAAATAAATAACACTAACTCCTTTCTTTCATTTATCGATCAATACATTACTCTGGGCCAATAATCACGAAAATCAAGTGCTGTGAAAAATACCTGTTCTACAGTGATTACAAGTACGAAGTAAAGATTCTGTAAACTTCAGGTTTTTGCAAACAATTATCTAGTAGCTATCGTTGATGGCAACCGTAAATCTTTACAGACAGTGGCTATATCCTATTCAGTAGCTTCTATTCAGTTAGTATAATTAGTATACCAGGCCCTGAGTATGATTTAAATTACTCCCGTGAGCAAAATTTTACTCGCTTGCGCATCTGCTTTTTTTTCCCCCAACGTTCAGAGTTTTTAATAGGCAATATTAATGTATGTACATGTTCTCAGCACTTGCTGCAACATACTGTGGAACATATATTGTTTTGCGGGCATCTATTTTTCTTAGTTTTTCGCGGTTCACGTTGACTTGAAGTTGAACCGTTGAGTTCAACTTCAAGTGAGTGCTTCACTGCTTGGGGAGCTAAAAACCAGCAATACATGTTCAGAAATAAAGTAGATACAGTTCAAAATGTAAACTATTTTTTGTATTGTCACATAAGAATATAATCTGACCAATAAAAGGACTAATAACTCATAAAACCTTAAAAACACCGCCCTGGTAACCAGAAAACGAATCAACACGGAAAGATTTCCATACGGGAAATCCGAAATAATCTATAAATAGACCAAAAATGACGCAAAAACGGAATTCCTTCAAAAACGGAATTCCCTACTTAAAGGCTTCCCTGGTGTGAGCCATCACTTTGCAGGTTGTACGCGTTACGCTAATTCCGGGTTCCGCTAGATTCACCAAATCCTCAACCAAAATGGCCTCAAATGAACTTGCAGCTAAATTAGCGAGAAGAAACGAAGTTATTGAGAAAGATGAGAAGGACGAGGCGATTCCAGCGGCCGAGATGCCGTCGATGAAGAAGTACAACGTCTATGCTGAGTTCAAAGAGTTCACGAGGAAAGAAATCCAGGATTTCAGAAAGACTTTCGACAAGTGAGATCATTCTTATGCGACTCTTCGATCCTGTTCGGTCACGTTCACTATATACTTTGAGTTAATTACCTATGTAATTGTGTCTATCTATTATGATTGATTAATTATTGTATGTTAAATTATGAATTAACCAGTAATTAGTTAGGCATAATTAATTACATGTACTTGAGGACACCCACTTTTCGCAGTGATTCCTAATTTAGAAAAAATAAAAAAAAAGCAAAATTAATGAATGGAGACCTGTTCAGCACTTCCCTGCGTTGTAAATCGTCAATATGAATTATTGTATTCAGGCATTATTAATATTAATTTCCTCATGGGCGGGGAATTGGTGCTTCTTAATGAAAGAGTTACCAAGAAGTCACAAACTGATGTTTTTGTACCCAGTTTTGACAGCAAAATCTAGATCCTGCAAAATGACTCATTCAATGTGAACCAAACATTAATTATTATTGAATCTGGATAATTAATTCAAATAAAATTTATACTGCATCAAATTATTGAACCCTTTTATATTGCAATAAGTACATCAACATTGCTTGTAATCACAGGTATGACGTAACGAGAGACAATTTCCTCGATCTGATGGACATGAAGTTGATGATGGAGAAACTGGGAGCACCTCAGACTCACCTGGGGCTGAAGAGTATGATCGCCGAGGTGGATGAGGACCAGGACGATAAGATCAGCTTCAGGGAGGCAAGACCCGTCATCTGCTAATTGCTACCCTTAACACATCATTATTGCTTCCAGTTTCTGATCATCTTTCGCAAGGCGAGCCTAGGTGAATTGGAGGCAGACAGCGGTCTCTCCGCTATGTACGCCAACATGCGAGAAATTGATGTTGATGAAGCAGGTGTTAAGGGAGCCAAGAATTTTTTCGAAGTCAAGGTGAGTGGATGTGACATCACACTTTGAGTGTACCAGTTTATTTTTCCTATAGATGGCTGAAGTTAGTGCGTCTTCCAAGTTTGAGAAAGAAATCCTTGAAGAGAAAGAACAGCGAGCGAAGGAGGAGGCAGAGAAGAAAGAACGCCAAGCCGCGTTCAAGCAAAAGATGGGAAATTTCCAAGCAAAGTAGAAAGGACTTCTGCATCCTTGAATTAATTTTAATTGGATTTTAAATTTTCTGGTTTTTAATCAGAATGTTTGCGATAGAAAGAAAGACATATTATTATCTTATGATATTTTAAGCAGCAAACCAATGAATCTTCAATTTAATTCAGATATATTTTTATACCTGCTATAACTTTTACTGCAACGTGTCCCATTGTTGATGATTTTATTTAATTGACTAGCTGATGCTTTCTTATTCTCTTAATTTCTAGAGAATCCTTTTTTAGCAATAGAAAATATTCTCAAAGATCATAGGAAAATGCAAAGTGTACATGCCTATCTCACAAATTACATGTACTGAAAATAATTGCTTTGAAGTTATTATTTGACAATTATTTCCTATCATTTAGCATGTCTCAATCTTATATTATGAATATTCAGAAATGATCTTTTGATGTATTCCTTAATTCTAAATTATAGCCTTGAATCTTAATTCAGCAAAGACAAATTTATATTTTTTTTGTCTCCAAAAATAGTCCTCTCCACAAAATACTTCCACATTTCTTCTACATGTACTAAAATATTAGATCTTCGATATTTCAAAAATATTATTGACCAATTGTTTTGTATTACTTTAGATTTTGAATATGGTATTTTAATTTAGGAAGTGGTTATTACTCAGTGTGACACTTACTTAATTGTGTTTTTGTTGATTTTTATTGTTATTGAGAAATAATGTTGCATCATTTCTAATTTGCTCAGTTTACAAATTTTTATACTCGTTCAGTATTTCATTCTGCATTAGGTCTTTATTAGTAATTTTATTACATAATAAATATTACTCGAAGATTATTTTTTCTTTCTTATTTCATTGTGAATTTTGTATGCAAGATTGTTCATGAGACATGATTGAGATTTACAGCTCCACCCAACTCGTTCAGGTGATATGGGCACCAGAACAGAACAGTTGGTTGTCTGCTGTATCGCTTCAAATGCATTGTCATAATTATGTACTGTCCTCCAGAAGGCTTCTAGATACCGTCAGCCTTCCCAGAGTTGAAAAAACTAAAAAAAAAAACAGTGCAATTTTTTCAAAAGTCTCATTGCTTTTGAGTAAAGCACCCTTTGGCCGGAGTACCATTCCAGTCAATTTCACTGTCTATAAAAGTCATCTTTTAATAGGTGTACCCAAAAGAATGTTTACCGGGATTCACGGATTTGCTGCGAAAGGGAATCAATGTCTGATCGCCAACGGTTTGAAAATGAAGAGAATACTAGTAGACTTGTGCACCCTGCAGAATATTCTTGTAGACCCAAACATGGAATAATTAGTTATTACCGGTAAGCCAATTACAGATTATTGCGTTCCTTTTGCACCTGAGTATACATGTATATCTTATTGTCACGTAGATTATAAGGTTCATGTAATTAAAAATTTTAAATCACACAAACTTAATTAATCTACTCATTGATACCCTTATAGCAAACATCACGAGAAAATAACGAAGACTTGTACAAGTTGTAATTTATTATAATTCTGAACATAAGTACCAGTATAATACCCGGTACATGGATTGAAATTGTTGAGAGCCGCTGATGGCAGTGATCAGCTGAGAGCGGCTCCAGGGTCTATTTAGTAGACGTTAGAATAGCACTTTGGGAATAACATTGCTGCGACCTGCAATTTGCAACATTCTTACATGTCACTGCGGCTCCTAGTATGCCCAACAATAGTTGATAAATTAAAAATATCCAGGGTTGGCGTTCAAAGCTCAAGTAGTATCAAGTGGCCATAGATAGATATCATTAGGAATTAGTTGAAAGATCCTTGGCTTTCGCTGGCTATTTCATCATGTGCAGGTTCAATCGCTCCTAATTTTCCAGCTGTGCAACCAATTTGTTGGCGAGGGTTAGAAGCATTGAAAAATAGGTTAAAGGTCAAAGTTCCTCATACAGTAAAAGCTCGTTACAACGACACTCATTACACTGACAAATTCACTTATCGACAGCTTTTTGGTCGAAACCGATCTGCCACAATGTTAAAAGCCCGATACACTGACAAAATTCACTGTTCCGACACTGACAGGCAAAACGTCAAACAAATGTGCCTTTAACATTGAAATCTAGCTCATTACAACGACAGACCGTCGCCTTGCGGTCGCTCATGTTCAATGACACGCGACTATCTCCGATGTTCAATGACCCACGACGGACGACTCACATAAATTAAAGTTCTGATGTTGTCGGCATGTTATTGTTGCAATGTTTGCCTAAGCCTTGGTAAAAATATCAAAGATTTAATTCAATGGTTTGTTGGTAAACAGCTCAGATGAAAGGATTAAAGCTGTGAACGCCGACGCTGAACACAGAGAGTGAAATGCACATCTCCCGCTCAATTAAAGCAACGGATAGGTAGCGGTCGCCTTTGTCGGCTTTCAAAGCGTTATTGTTTGTTTTGATTACAAAAGATAAAAAGTCCTTTGATCGTTGCCGATGATCGGAAAAATACTCTATGAATATTCAATGAACTCCGGTGACAGAGTGAGCGCTCGAGGTGTGAATTCACAGCTTTTGCTTATGAAACAATAATGTTTGATTTCTTCAAGAAATAAATATGTAAGGCCTAAACTATCCTTCAAATCCATAAAATTGTTCTTCCTTGTTACAACACAGTATGCATGCTAGGTAACACTACATACAGTAAACCAATATGCATTATGGAGTGACCATCATGACGGTCAGTCGGTGCGTTATGGGCCAAATTCATTACACTGACAAATTCGTTACAACGACCGATTTGCCTGAAACCAAACATGTCGTTGTAACGAGCTTTTACTGTACAATCAATTATTCTCTTATCATTCAAAGTGAGCATTTTCAAAGTCAATGAAAACTTCTACAATCCATTAGATAAACGTTTATTACGAATGGCATTATAGAGAGAAGGATGAAGTGTAAGCGAGTGACTTCATGGCCTACAACACATGATAACGCTTAGCGCTTCTTTGCTGAAAAGACCTTCTCACTGGCAGAGTCAAACTCTTCGTCTGTCAGATTCAGCATGAGAGTGCCTGCGTTCAGATACACGCGGTTCTTAGAGGCAGCAATCTGGTACGAGAGAACAAATGTATTTCAATACAAAATAACCAATAAGTGATGCTCACTGTTCGTGAAATATTTTGTGCAGCGCGAATCTTTCTCAGTTTCAAATATCCAGGGTTAGCATTCAAAGCTTCTCCAATCTAGGGAAGAAATAACACAAATAAAAATCCATGATTGTGACAAAAGCGAGATTTCATTTGACTATAATACACGCCATCAGTTTACCAAAGAAGAGCACATCACATTCGCAGTGCACACCAGCCATCTAACCTAATTATCGCCACAGCTATTTAGGACCAAGCTAAATTCCAGCTTTGTTCCCCGTTGAAACCTGGCTTCTGATCTACACTGAGCCTTACAGCCAGTCTGCTCAAAGCTCAGAGCAGCAACCAAGATTCCCAGTGATTAACTCTGGTTAACATCCACACATTCAATATAAACTAAGACTGGTGTGCACAGACGCTCAAATTCGCCTAGGTATCATCACATGACTTCAAATCCTTGAATTCGCGGTTTTATTGTCCGTGCACTTACCATCTGAGCAGCAGCACTCTCTCCCTCGGCCTGAACAACCTTCTGCTGTCTCTCTTGCTTGGCTTTCTCAACCACAAACTGCGCACGTTGAGCTTCTTGTTGGGCAACCTGGAATATAATTAAATAATTAGTATAATTATAGAAGGTAATAGATTAATTAATTTATCACAGAGCCAGTAGGAAACTGTTGTATTTGAATCAGACTGACCTGTTTCGATTCAACAGCCTGCGTGTATTCGCGACCGAAAGCCAGTTCTGTGATGGAGACATCGTCGAGGATAATGTTGAAGTCCTTCGCTCTCTCTGTGAGTTCCTTGCGGATCATCAAACTGACTTGTTGACGCTGAGTGATCAGCTGAGAGGCATTGAACTTGGCGACAATACTCTTAAGCACCTGGATAGAAATGAAAAAACAGAATACATGCAATAAAAGTACCAATACGCGTGATGAATGCGCACCTCATTGCAAATGGAAGGAAGAACCCTTTCATCAAAGTTTGTTCCTAATTGTCTGTATATTGTGGGCAGCATAGCGGAATCTGGTCGTGACAAAACACGAAGGTTGATGTTCACCATTTGAAGATCTTTGCTGCCGGTGGGAGAAGCGAGGTTGGTGGGACGAGCCCTTATGTCGTAAATGATGGGGTACTGGAACCATGGCACCCTCAAGTGCAGCCCTTCTCTGTAAATGTCCGGCTGGATTCCTCCAATCCTGCTGAAAATGATTGCTCTGTGACCTCCATCAACTGAAAAAGAAAGAACCACAGGTTGATATTTCACTCACATTTAATCACGACCATTGTATGATTGTAAATGATTTGTTAATAAAATCATAAATGATGATGCTCATCATGATGTAACTTCAAACACAATTATCGTCAACTTGAACTTAGAACTTCTCTTTCAGTTAAGATCTGCTTGATATTAAATTCCCAGTAGATTCATAGACAAGTAAACACGCCAGCAATCTGTTGCTTTACCTGGCGACCGTTAGCCTGGTCATTATATGTGACTGAGTGATACTTATCATACTAGCATTACGTGAGTCAATCGACACGGCGTGCGTGTTTCTTACCGGTGTACATTGACTGATACAGCCCATAAGCGACGCTGCCTGCAGCTGCCAAGAAACCCAGTCCCAATCCGGCACCTTTGCCGCCCTTCTGGATGCGCCCCATCATTTCACTTAATTTCTTGGGATCCATTTTCGCCGTTTGCTCGCTACCCGGCTTATGAAATAGAAAAAGGTGACCTCCAAAGATGGCCGCTCACTGAAACACATGCGCTAGAGGCCGCAGCCGCACTCGTCGGTGATGACTATGTTTACTCCGTGTGCGGCAGAGATAGAGGGAACCGATTTGGATGCAAACCAAACTGCTTTATCAAATCGGTTTGGTTTCAGAATCACGCTGGATGTACAATGGTTGTTTTGAAAGCATCTTCGCTTTCAACTTTGAATAACAGATTATAGAACAAAATCATTTTCTGATGATGAATTGTTTTACGCACAACTACATTCAGTACTACATTCAGTTCAACTCAGTATTCTCTGAAAAACCTAACGATTACTGGAATCTTTCACCATCATCATATCTAAGACAAATTAGAACATTATGGCATAAATGGAAATATATTAACTTGGATATCGGCTTTCCTAATTAATCAAAAAGCAAAGAGTGACCATCCATAAAGCTACATCAGCATGGGCAGAAGTTAAAAGTGGGACACCACAAGGGTTAGTTTAGGGGCCAACACTTTTTATCATCTTTATAAATTCCATACCAGATGTAACATCGTCCCCAACATTCCTGTTTGTTGATGATGCTAAATATTCCGTGAAATAACTAAACCTACAGACTTACTCCTACTTCAAGAAGATATAAATAATATGTCACTGGACTCAAAAATCACTTCTAACTTTCAACCTTGACAAATGCTCAAGCATGACGATCAGCAGATCCGAAACAAACCACAAGCAGTATCAGATGAACAACAGCCCCCTAAACAAAACAATAGTCCAAAGAGATCTCGGTGTTATACTACAATAGGCTAACTTTTGAACACCACATCCAAGCGAAAATTTAAAAATCGAATTCCTTCATGGCCCTCATCAGAAGAACATATACTTATCTTGATAACCACACATTTCTTCTCCTTTATAAATCCTTTGTCAGACCACACCTTGGATATGCTGATCAGGTATGAAAACCACACTTAAAAAAAAAAAACCACATCACCACAATAGAATATGTCCAACGTCATGCTACCAGAATGTTACCAGGAATGAAAGATCTAACTTACGAAGAAAGACTAAGAAAACTTAAACTTCCCACTCTGCAGTACAGAAGAATCAGAGGAGACATAATAAAAACCTATAAAATAACCACAGAATATTACAACATCCAAATACTCACAATTTCTTCCAATTCAATAGCAGAACTTCAAGAGGACACCCACTAAAACTTTACCACCAACCAGCAAGAACAGAACTCAGAAAAAATAGTTTCAGAATCAGGATAGCCCAACTCTGGAATCAACTGCAATCAGAAATCGTCACATCCTTATCAATAACAGCTTTCGAAAGAAGACTGGACCATCATCTCAAGAATCACCCTGAACACAATCCATTCCGGCCACCATAAAATGTATCAAAATAAAATGAAATAAAATAAATGGAACTGATCGTAAGAGGATATTTATGACAGAAGACCAGAAGAGGACCTGTAAGTAACCTGTAAGTAACATGCTTCAGTGGTTTTATAATCTGTGTTACAATGTTAGTCAACAGTATAGCTTTTAGATAAGCAGAACTGAGAGTGTTCTATGATGTCATTATGACAATCCCACTCATAATATAAGTGATAGAGTTCGGGAGTTACTCTGATAACTGCTCGCTGTCAAGTTTGAGAAAAGTGTGAATGACGCTGATTGGACGCTCTGAGTCAAGCAATTAGTTGAGATAGCTTTATCCAATCATAGGCAAAGTTTCTCTAGCATTCAACTATGTATGAAAAGTTTGCATATTTGAGTTAACGTAGACATAAAGGTATCTAAAGTTTCCCACGGAGGTGGAAAATGAGTTTGAGTTACAAATTGTTGAACCTGCAATTAACTGGTTCTCACAATTATGTTGTTATTTACAGTTATAACCCATAAAGCCATAACCCTGTTTTACACATAATTATTGCTAATTCCTTCTGGAAATTAGAGTTTGCATCATCATTCGTTGATATGAGTGAGTTCATAAGCTAAGGTTCTTAGGACCTGCATATTTATACAATAATTATAATAATACATAATAATTTATTGAAATTTATGAAAGCGCATTTTCTAGTATATATATATTAGGTATTTGCCCATAATGATTCAGTCATATAGGTTAGATACATATCAAGATAAAATATACAACTATATAACTAATACCAATAATGTTTTGTTCACAGAATGACTATGAAAAACAGCTGATGGAACAACCGAAATTTAAGAAGCAACAATCTATGAATATTTCAATTATAACCCATATACTTTATTGTAGGGGTTTTCTTTCTGGGCCACACCAAGGAGTACATGCATCGACTACCCCTATGCCTCAAACGTCTTTCAGCCCCCAAGGACCCAATATCAGCTGTGTTGGAAGTAGAACCGGAAAGAGAGAGAGAGACAACTAGTCTGTTACCTCTGACACACCTTTAAATTCCCTCAGCTCCAACCTGGCTGAGAGGTTTGTTGACGTAGCTGCTGGCACATACAAGGAAGATTCAAACTCCTCAGCCAGATCGAAGATGTTGCCACTTAATGACAGCTGCCTACACGAACTGAATGCTCAAGTTTATACTATGCGGTGAATTGCCATGTAAAGAAACTCCTGAAATTAAATGTTTGAAAGTTTGAATTTTTCTTTTCTTTTACAATTGATTTTGTAACCTTTTTAGACCTTGTCCACTTCACAGAAAAGAGTGGGCATGGGTGCATACACAGGTATTGGTTGCCTCATCCTCACGCTCAACTTGCCATGAATCCGCCAAGTATACGGTGTGTGCCGTGTAGGCAGCCCAACGTAGAGACCTGAAAAAATAGGACCAAGAGTAAGGCCTAGGAGTATTGAATGATAAGGAGATGATGTAATGTGCCGAGTCCACGCTGCAGACTGAAGCCAGCTATAGCAATTCGTGGTTATACGAAATGAAGTCAAAGCTCACAGCGGCCATCATTACTAGCCCACCTGCTGCGGAGAGAACAAATCCAACAAAATGCCAAATTCTTTCGCCTTTCAATGTGGAATGCGGTCTGATAGGGATCAGAAGAACGAAATAACATTTCATTCATAAGTATCATTCCTTCTTTTACTATTTTGTGTGATAATTATGAGGTAATAAACAACTGTTTGAACTCACTGACCTAGCCGGCTTTGTTGCCCCATTCATTGCTCACTTCGAGAAACTGAGAACATCTTCATTTGTGGACTTTGATTTGGTTAAACATCTTTAATTCATCGTTATATTAAATAATTGATAGGAATAATCAGTCAGCGTATTGTCAGTCATTCACTTCTTTTTCAATGTGACAAAAGTGCGTTTGCCGCATGATTTCATGTGTGTAGTAATTCATGTCAGTGGGTCACTGGGTGCAGTCACTGTCAGCAGTCCAGTCGAAGAGACATTTAGTGTTGAAATTAATGAATTGATGGAATTTATCTTGGATTTTTGCTGATCCATATTATACTGTAAGCCAAGTTAACACACAGTAATTATATTTTAGGATAGGAATATCATAAAATGAAGGACATAAACAATCATAAATAGACTTGTTGTTATGTCTTTCAACAAAATATAGCTAAATTTTTCGTACTTTTCCGCAGATTCCCCCATGGAAGAGATCCTGAGCTTCATAGAGAGTGGAAGAAGGCTGTTAATCGGGATGTTGAGCCTTCCAAGTATGCTGTGATCTGCTCAAGGCACTTCAGGGAGGAAGACATGAACAGAACAAGTCTCTGCAAAGTTCGTCTTTGTGAAAGAGCAGTGCCATCAATTTTTCTGGAATATCCTGCGCGTCATCAACTTTCTGCGAAGAAACGAAGAGAGTCGCCAACTAGAGGAGATCCAAACATTTCAACTGCTAAACGCCAATGTGTCCTCTCCCCTATGCGAGACAGAGTTCAAGATAGTAGGCCATTGACTCCTCCACCTGCCTCAGAACCCTGTGTTCCAGCGTCACCTCTTCTGTCAACGTCAGCCCCTGAGTCTTCTGAGTCTCCTGCAGGCTTGCTGTTCATTGACACTGTGCTTCAAACTCCCGTTAAAGAGTGTGAAAACTTGTTGCTTGCTGTGATGGAAGCTGCCACCTGTGGCACTCCCCGAAAGCTTGAGATGCAGCGTCAGCCAAGGAATATGCTGCCAACCTTAAAGAATAGTTTATCCAAAATGAGTCTACAGAGAAGCAACAAATTGATAATTTTCAGTGGATTATAAAAACATGTATCAAATCGATTACTATATATTTAATATAAGTATATTACATTTTACAAATAATTGTCCCTTTATCTGTTCACTATGTATATGGATATGTATCCATATACATATACCGCATTCATATATAAAATGCCACATCAAATGTTATATATATCAACATTTGATGTGGCATTTAAAAGTGTACAGAATTGTTTCAGTAATTGTTTCACACAGTGCATAATATATACGTTTAAATAAACACAATTGCATTTTTTAACGAAAGATTGCTCTTACAAAATAAATTTCTTATTTTTTAAAGAATATCACCACTATAACCATGGGAGTCATGATTTTGTTTTATACAAAACACTGCACCAAGTCTTGTTACACAGTTTGACAACACAAATTACATATTACAATTACATTTCACAATCATGATGCCCATGGCCTGTCTTGGTGTTGAACTGGGGACCTCGATCACCACAGTCGGCATGAATACTGGTCATTTTGCTCGAATGCCTTTTTTTCTCCAAAATGAATGAATGAATGAATGAAAAGGTGAAGTTTTATGGCACTCTGATACTAAAAGTATTATATTAGTGCCTCTCTTTTTTTCCAGAATACCTTTCTGGCCGAATGACAGATCGCCTCATTTTGAATGCACATAAATTAATATGGCTGATATGGGCATTAATAATAAGTATTGTGCTATGACATTATGAATGAGATGATGACTGATTAATACATCATCAATACTGTGTCTAGTAGTAATGCAAAGCAGTTTTGTGTCAGTGATACAAGTAACCACCTTTGTCGATAAACGTCATCGGTAATATGCAACAAATAAGTTCTTCAGTAATAGCACTGTACTCTTTGAAATATAAGTTACAAGTTGGCCCTTCTAGAAGAGATCGATATGATGCATGTCATGTAACATGTTGTACCCTTGAATTCATAATTCAAAAAGTGTATGCACATGACTTGTATAGACTCGGGTGAAACAACCCAGGCAAAATGTCCTTCTGACTAAATGATTGTCTGACGATCTGGCATTAGGGCAGAATGTTTAGTACCTGTCGGCATAGGTTGTAGGCATAGCTAGATTACGATCACTGACTAGTGACTGACTGAGTCAGCCTGTCAAACCGACTGAGCTACTGGTTGCTTCTCATTACTATAGGATGCAAAGTGTATGGACCCTTGTTGTAATTTCTGACCTAAAATAATTATATTAATATACACTATTATCATTTTTACTCTAACAATATATAACAACATTGACAGTAGTAGGCAGTCAGAATCCAAATACCTGGATATGCCTTGAATGATTGACCATTGTGAGACATAGCTAGAAAGTTTACTGATGCCTCAATCGCCTCCCTTGGTCTTGTTAAGGACACTCTCTGCCTGCTAACTTCCAGATGAGTCAGGCCTTTCAATGTTTCAATGTGAGACTCGTGCAGGTTACCCCGAATGGTTTGTGGGGAATTGTGAAATAAACAAGCTCTTCTTTGCGTTCACTCAACAGAGTCCGTCATCTTGTGTTTCTTTTCTAGAGGCACACACTCGCTTTAGTTCTCATTTATCAATTCAAGAAATAGAAATGGTGGAAACATTTTTGATTAATGAAGATTCTCTCACGGCTGTGTCTTTTCTCAGATCATCATGTGTCAACTGCTGGCTCAGCCAACTTCATTCCATTACCCTGCATTATCTCAGCAACTCTGCAACACTCAGTGAAAAATTGCATAGGGGATCAGCAAATGCACAGCAAATGCAGCCTCATGTTTGATACAAGGTCGATTATTCTGGAGCATCTCGATTGGGACTAACATGGAATGGAAATGCTAGGATTAGTCTATTTTGACAAATAAATCGTTTCTTTATTTTTTTTATTTTTTTTTTATGTAGGTGTTTATTCTCTGTTAATTCAATATCATTAGTATTTTTAACTAGGCCCATTGTGCTGGCTTTCATCTGTTACTGACATTGTATTACCATTATCAACCATGTTTTTATTGCATATGTTATAGTGCATTATTTTTATATTATTACCGTATACCTTAGTCATTGATTGAGTTCATCATCATATACAGTGATATATTGAATCATATATCTGCATATTATATTATTTTGAGCTTTGTGAAGATACCCAGTAAGAGGACTTTTATCAGGTAAGTGTAAGTACAAATGATTATCAAACAGATCATAGCTCGCTCAGGCAACCAGCAACTTGTGATTGATTTTGTTGTGGACGCTCATAATGTAGTAAATCAGCGCATACGAGAATGATGATTATGTTTCAGTTATTTTAACATTTATTTCTGTATTTATACGTGCGCAAGCCATAATTACAGGCCTGCCCAGGCACACTCGCCCTTCCCTAACTACGCCCCCTGTTGAATGTTTATATTGTGTTGTCACGTTCATATGCAATTTTGGGCTTCTGAATATTTGTGCATAAAATTTACGCGATTGAACCTGATCTGTGATCACGAATGTACTGAACTTTTCCTGTTTTTTTTTTTTATTTTATTTTTTTTTTATTGTGATTGTCTAATCCTTATACTGATCATTTTAGATTCAATTACGAATAGTGCGTATAGATATCTGCGACTGCTACTAAAGATATTTATATCACGTGACAAAACATGGCTTGTTCTGGGATGTCAAGGATTTTTAATTCTATGAAGTCAATATGCCGTCAAACCGCAACCAAATTCACTGGACAGCCAATCGCTTATCGACAGATTTTCCAGTGTGCTTCAATTAAGTGGGTGTCGGATTCACATGGCACTATTGACATTCACATTGGGCGATAATAGAGTTACGAATGTATTAGAATAATTACTTTAGTACCCTCCACTGCATCCACATGGAGTCTTACCAGTGGCAGTGGGCGATGGATACATGGAATGCCTATGCAGCCTTCTAGACAGTATATAATAATATCAAGAGAAGTCACTGATTTCTCAGAATAACAATAACAAAGCCTCGGAAGCTACATTCCCCTCACGGGAGAGAGCTGAGGCTTCGTATCTGGCAAGATTATGAATAAATGAACCTATAGACACCAAAAACTCCGCATGACAGTGACTAATTAGTCATTAATTGCACAAAAATGCGTTCATTTTCAAAACGACCAGCAACGGGTACAATGGCTGCAGCATTCGACCTTCACCTTAACAAGCCGCTCAGTGATTGATCAATAATAGTCCAGCTGGGAAATGCAATTGAAATTAATCAAGGCATTCATTCCATAGAAATCAGTCCAGCAGTATTATTTTATAAATTATTCTATGCATATAACGGAATTCAGATAATTTTATAGTTCGAAATACTGGTTATAAATTCTTAAGTTATTAGATAGATAACACAACATGTTGTGAGGTATATAAAACGATTCTAAATATATACACTAGAGGGCGCTGTATGTGTCATCTGCTAATTCCCATCAAGTCGACTTACTCATGCAATCCGTTTTCTGACTATCTCCTGTTTCTAGCCTATTTCATGCTCAATTTGACTCTCAGAATAGCTTTTATTGTTCGAGAGACAATTACAGACAGGATATTTTACATTAAAGTCATTCTGTTCAATTATCATCATTCCATTCCGGTTTTAAGGATTTGATTTCGAGATTTAGTGATTGTGAGTTCAGTACAGTTCACTGCGGGCTGAAAATTTGCTGCGGTCTGACAAAATGGATGCATCATACCCGTTACTAGTCGTTTTGCAACTGATTGGATTTTTGGCCAATTAATTAGTAATTAGGCGTTGCCATACGAGATTATTGGTGTCAATCGTTTCATTTATTGGTGATTTTGCCAGATCCAAAGTTTTGGCTCCCTCTTTTGAAGAGAAGATTGCTTTCGAGGCAAGCGTCCCAAGATTGGCACGAATCAGTGACTTCCCTTGATATTATATATATATACAGAAAGCATTCACTGCATTGAGTTTTGTCCATATCTGCTCGCTCACTGGTAAGACCCCCTGTGACTGCATCAGTCATCCGCATTCCTTTCGAAAGGTTTTGGAAGGAAATAACGTCATAATTTAGAGAATTTCACAAATTAAAATAACTGTCAATGCATGCTGTCTTTTTTAACCAAGCACTGAACTCACAAAGGTATGATCACGACTTCAGAGAGTGGAAATGCAGCATAATTTATTACAGTAAAAGCTCGATGTGTCGAACGTTCGTCCCTCGAATGTCTCCCTGTGTCGAAGTGTTTTCGAAGTCCCGACGATTCTCCTATACTGTACTATTTGCATTAACATCTGTCTCTCGAACGTCTCATTCATGAATTTATCCTTGTGTCGAAGTGTTTTCTGTGTCCCCGAGACATACTTTCGTTCTGTAGCTCGAAGTCGAAAAATTTGATGAACATATTTCACAGTTTGGTAACTTCAAAGAGAGAGAGAGAGTCAGTTGTTTACAAAGTATCAAAACATCCCCGCCCCCACAAAGCAGTCGGCAGCCTTTATCTCTCCTCTGTTTAAGCCGCAACCAGAGCTTTGATTGGCTGACTCCAAAGATCAACGGATCGTGGATCTCAACTAAGCTATGAGGCATTGTTGTTGGTGTATTTGTGATAATCTTTAATGAATGACCGACAAAAGACCGCGAACAGAGCTTGGCTGACTCCTAAAATCAATAGACTGTGGATTTCGACTAAGGCATTGTTGTTTGTGTACTTGTGATGATATTTAATGAATTGTCGACAAAAGACCGCACACATTCGAAGCATAAGAGTTAATTAACTCATTCTGGCCGACTGCACGCCCTTAAACTGCGCCCTGCGGCTATCTCGCAGACTGCGCTCGGGAGCCTTGTGACCTAAATTAGCGCGCCATGGGTACAAGTTGTACAACAGCTATAACTTTTGAACCAGGCGTCCTTAATTCAATCCGATTTCAGCTATAGATGCAGAATTGGAATAGCTACACAGGGGTCAATTTTGAAAGCTAAAGAACTTCTGGAAAATTATATTCAATGAGGAAAACCCAGGAATAGTAGTGAAAATGACGAATGGTCGTGAGAAACACAGCTTACATAATATTTTATTTTGGTAAAAATGCAATGAAAACTTATGTAAATAGTGAATACTCTAATATTGGTCACATGGGCAGAGCCAGCATTACCCCATGCAGCGGGCATCGTCCTATCCTCATCCTCACTCACTCCGTTGTCACCTGGATCCGATTCACTGTCAGATGATTCCGAAAATGACACGTATGACTTAGAAACGAAGGTTCTAAAAAAGAAAGATAATTTGATTATTTTCTATACTGATATTAGGAAGCCTGCAATTACCTTGCTGCCACAAGAACTGAGATGAAATATATTTTCTCCACATAGAATTATCAATGGTAATTAAACATTCCTTATTTTCCCCTTTAAGTTAATTGAATCATCTATTATTATTTACTTTAATGTTAGTAACAATTGGCGATCAATAGCTAATAATAATAATATTAGTTTATTGCAGACTGAAATCCATATACAGTGAAACCCCGCTAACTCGAACTTGAACAGTCATTTGAAATAAAAACTCAAGGTATTTACATGACGATGTAACACTTAGAACATTACTACCGAGGGAAACTTTACAATGCCTCTTAAATGTGGAGGTACGAGGTTTAAAAAGCATGCGTACAGTTTTCTTAGGATTAAAAGTAATGTCATGAGATATGCTATAATTAGAACAAAGGTTTAACAGATGTTGTGGGCCTTTTTTGGAAGGGCTTAATAAAACAAGGTCATCTGCGTAAAAAGATGATTACAGATAGACTCATTAACAGAACAACCAATGCGACTGTCACGTAGCATAAAACTCAGATCATCCACATGAATATTAAAAAGAACAGGAGACAAGACTCCGCCCTGCCGTACACCATTTGAAACATTAAAATAATTTGACATAGCGCTGCCCCATTTCACCTGGATTTGCTGTGTACAATGCCAGTAAAAAAGTAAACGCATATTAAGAACAAGCATTTTACATTTTAAAAGTTTTTCAAACAATGTAAAATAGTTAAGTCTTAGATGCATTCATAAAACAAACAAAAACAGGAGTAGATTTCAAAAGGTAATATCGGCCAATTTCTTTGAGGGCATGAATGCACATATCCGTAGAGTGGGGATTTTTAAAACCAAATTGGTGGTCAGAAGAAGACAAAAATTGAACTTTCTAAAACCTTGGTAATTGCAGAAGACAGGGCAATGGGCCTATAATTACCGATATCCGAGCCATTGCCCGATTTATCTTTTATAATAGGAATAATAGTAGATTCAGTAACAAATGGAGGCACGTAATTATGAGTAAGAGATAAATTAAAAGCCATCATTAATAAGACATGTATTTGTGAGGGAGCATAAATGAGGTGTTCTGCAGAGAGACGATAGTTAGCTGCAGCTTTCCCTCTCTTCTTTTTTGATATACTTTTCTCCACCTCTCTTGGACTGAAGAGCGAGTGGTTCAATGATCCTTCACTGACGGCGCTCTCATAAGCTGCATGTAACTCTTTAATTACTCATTTTTGGCTTGTGTCCGTATCACTTTCATTGAGAATCTCGCCGTAGTGTTTTGCCCACATGTTGGCGATGGCGTCATCTCCAGTTGTACCGTTTATTGACGCCACCAACGGAGTGCTCCTCAGCGATTGGGCCTGCACCTCTTTCCAGAATGTAGTATTATCCAAGGGAAGGAATGATTCGGCCAGTTTGTCTGCCTTAATTTGAGCTTCCTCGCGCTTACAATGGCGAGGAGCATACTTAAAGCGAGCTCGATCCCGTGTCATGACATCTTTACGTGCAGTGACCCCTGGTGGGGCTTTCCAGCACTAACCCACAGGGTAAATGAAAGTCTTGCTGCTGCATGGTGTTGCTTCACAAACTCGTTTCATCCAGGCACTGGTTTGTGTCTTTGTTGACGTTTGGACATAATACTTGCAGCTGATGACGTTAGCATGGCATTCGTTATTTCTCTGTATAATTTGCTGATGGCTGGTGTTGTCGCACTGGGCATCAGAGCACAGGAGAGCCACATGCGAGATCGCAATGGACAAGAGCAAAGGCGTGCATCATTGATGATATGCCTCAATGTCTGACTTAGTGGCACATTCCCAGGAAGCGGCATTGGCACGAATTGTGGTGCTGTGTTCAGGCTCAGGCCCAGACAGCTCACTGGCCGGCAGCCCAAAGGACATAGTAAGGGGGAAGTTGTCTGAGGATAATACATCATATGAAATTGGCATGTGTGCCTGGAGTGTGTTAACACTAAGTGTGTTTTTTGTTTAGTTTTTTTCTTATCACTTTGCATCCATGCATCGTTTTTGGGTGTTTGTTGTAACTAGAAGTATCCCAAGAGTATTTCATAGCACACACGAGCCATGATAAGGGAGAAATAATACTGCATATTCATTTGGTTGAACTCAGTGAGCTCCCTAATTCTTAATAATATTATTTTCTTATGCATACAGCAAGATGTATTTTAGCAACACAAATACATCAAATCAATGAATACAATCAAATCAAAAATACATAAATCAATGAATACAAGGAGAGGTGGTGGCCGAGTGGTTAGCGTGCTCGGGCTTGGCGCTGGCCACTGGAGGTTCTAAGCCAGCCACCAACCTTGTATCCTTGGGTAAGAGTAAGACACTTAACTCCTGCTTACCTCCTCGGACCACATTTATAAGCCTTAGTTGTTGCTTCAGGATTCCGAGGTTAAATAAGCCCCACGGAAAAAAAAAAAAAAAAATTAATGTACATGTACATGTATTAGCACAGCTGGAAAAAAAAAAGTTAGTCAGCCACAAAAAGGTCGGCTGCTGCACCCTCATTTTAGAATTCAGAGGCCTAAAATAATTTGTGTTGGCCTCTCATAAACACTTGGTTCATAACACTGCTTGTCTACATACATTACTTTTGTTGGTCGGAAAAATTAGTGGAATTCGATTATTTTATTTGCAGTTCACTGATTTCTGCTGATTTCTCCATTACTCCACATTTTAAACTTCTCGTTTTTAGAAGGAACCGTGCCTTGCAAAATGAAAATATCGAAGGTTGTACCATTGTGCAAGAAAGGTTCCCCGAAAGAAATTTGTAACTACAGACCCATTTCTCTCTTAGCTTTCTTCTAAAAAATCCTGGAGAAACTAGTCCACAAAAGATTGTACGATTACTTGTCGGTCAAAAATGTCCTCTTTCCCCCCCCCTCCCCCTACCATCAGGTTGGCTTCCAATCAGGCAGAAACACAACACAAGCACTGATATCAGTAGTCGACAGAGTCAGCAGAGCATTTGAGCAGGGCGAAGTCACCATAGGTGTTCTGCTTGACTTTCAAAAGGCATTCTTCACCGTACAACATAAAATTCTTTTCTCCTTTTGAGGCATGGAATCCGCGAGACCCATTGCCAATCAAGCCACTTCAAGCCGCTACTAGCCGCCGATCACAATGCTGAACTCGATATCTCTGATTGGTGGAGTGGCTTAAGCAGCTAGCCAATCATTTTTACCTCAGCCAGCCGATTCTGGCCAATTGCAATCTGCTCCAGGGTCTAATCCCTAATGCTTTATCAATGATTTCTTCTCTGGGGCCCAAATATCACAACTGAGTTGTCATGGTGGAGCTGAAACCACAATTGCCAATTACTCTGCAGATTCATGAATAGGTCATCACACAGAGGGGACAACATTTCCATCACTGTTTGACTTTATAAGCTTAATAATATGTCGTACAATCTTTGAAATATCTCTTCCATAGGGTTATCCAGACTCATGATCAACAAAGATCGCTGCACACAACAGCTTCACGACATGGATTGAATGAGTTTTTTGACGAGAAAGACAATTGGGGCAAAGCCGAGGTGAAGACCGGTAAGTTGCCTTGTGTTGAATAAGAACTTAAGAAGAAGCTGAGGGTTGTGATTGCAGGCCGACCTTGGAGGTGCGATGAGTTGAGGCTCAAAAGCAACACAGATCTGCATAAATTATGGTTTGTATTCATCACATTGTTCCCATGAACCATGTTAATTGAAATTTTCGTTTGTTCTCAGGTATGTTTTACTGAAGGAGAGGAACATGGTCATGACGATGCAAGCTGAGTACAAGCGTCAATGTGAGGTTTTTCCTAGTCCTGAGAGGATTGAGAAGGTATTGACCTCCCACAATAAATCTCAGTATTTGTAATATTTTGCTGTCCTCAGCTTGAAGAGAGCATGGAGAATGTTCTAGAAGTTATTAAAGAGCGAGACAGAGCAGTGAACCTTCTGGAAACAGGCGAAACCGGAGAACCAGGGCAGCGTTGGGCGTACAACCAATTGGGCTTGGGGTACTGGCATCAGTGTCGCGAACATTATGTTCCACAGCATTACAATAAAGTACTCAATGCACGTGTAGCACTGAGCGGAAAATGGCAGTATCGCTACAAGAGGTTGTATCGTGAAAAACTTATGAATCAGGAATACGGGAAAATTAAGAAACGATTGATGTATGAGAAGAGGTTGAAGGAAGCTTTTCCTGAATTGGAACAGAATCAATAAATGCTAAATGAATTTCTAGAAGAGTCTTTTGGGTTTTTTTCTTGCTAGGGTGTGTATAGAAAAGGAATTAAAGTGAGTTGGGACAAATTCAGAACTAGCCCTATACTATGGCTGATCTCGATCGCTGATCTATTTATGCAGTATTACATTGGCCTAATCCAGAACATGTAGGCCTATGGCAACATTGCCTGCAGCATATGCATTCTAATACCATGCACAATTCCTGGAAAATTGCACACAGAAACTGTTTTGTTCGACAGCTCATTGAGATATTAATCCATCCCCGCTTATGGCAACCGTCATATATAATCAATTGCGCATATGGTTTATGATGAAATATACCTCAAGGACCATTCCCCTGACATTTTAGGAATGAGAACCAAAAATTAAGGAACAATTTCTAGTAGAATAGATAAAGCAACCATTTATGCTGATAGATTGACAATTAACTCCCTCAGAACTGTAAGCATGTGTGAACATAATATGTATACACATATTATGTGTATACATATCAGTCAGTAGAACCATAGTAGAATTTTGGGAATGGTACAGTTGGCAGCTCGTTATTTGCGCGCACTACATTTTATGCGTTAGCTTGAGTGAATGCTCGACCACGATCACATGATGGCATTTTCGCCACAGTACCATTGTTTTTCATTTCCTTCAATTTGATATGCTAATATGCTTTATATGTTATGATGATCTATATATATATATATATAATAGGTGATGTGCCGATAATCTTTCGCGCATGCGCACAGCGGCGCAGAGTTGACCTAGTTTCACAGGTGGGACAAAAAATTAATTTTCTGACATGGCGTCTAATTGAGAAGTTGAGTTTGCGAAGCGAAAGTCCAAGATTTGCAGCGTTACTAAAAAGTTCGTGGCTTTTCTACTACGGGATACCATAAAGCAGAATTATAGTGGAAGTGTGCGTGCGTGTTGATGGCCTCCATGTTGACCGAAATCCTGACTTTTTGAATGAAAATAAATTTTATTAAATCTTCACATTATGATGATTGATGACGCAAATTAACAAAATTCACTATAAATTTGGTGTTCTGATTGAGATCTTTAACGGAGACAATAATAGATAACTCTCTTGACTGATCCTTATAACTATATATACGATGTATGAATGCATCAAAGACATTCAAAGAGCCATCAAAGCTTTTGTTATTTAACTGTGATCCTAAACTGAGATCAAAGCATGAGTGCAACCACCTCATGGCACCTGAGACGGAGACGAACTCCTGTGCCAGCTGATTGCAATTGAAGTCACTCGGTGCCATAAATTAAAGCAGTGCATGGGGCTCAAAAAATCATGATGATCTTTTGATTTGATTATACACATACAGCACAGGATGTATAATGCACCCAATGAGTTATACATGTACACGGTATTATACACATTGAATGTCAATTTAATTCACTATATCATATAGACGTACGTCAGATAACTTGAGTCTCTTGGCAACTGACGGTTGACACTCCCCAAAAGGTATCATCTGCGCTTAGTCTGGTGTCCTGAAAGCAGGTGTTCTCTTCTTCAACAGGAACGAAGACATTTAATTGGGCCTCAGAAGCATGCTGGGGTGGGTTTGGATGGTCCCGACCTGTGGATAAAATGCCTCGAACAAATGCATGTGTCAATCGGTCGAAGGGGAAATTTTCACGCCCTCAAGCTTCCACCCACGTTTGACATTTGACAGAGTGACGGTATGTTTTCCACGACGGAAAACATATTAAATACACCCCATAAATGCATCCTCTCCAGGTTTCTTACTGTCGGAGCGACGATCACCCCTTATGCAGTGCTTCACTGGCATTTTTCAGTATTGTCAACACAGGTACACGTAAAACGTGGAAAGAGCGAAAAGAATACAGCATTTTTTCGTTTCCTGGTCTCATTAAAGGTGACCCGCTTCGACGAAATCAGTCTAAAGTCGCAAAATAAAATTTCTGACCTTTTGGTATATTCATAAAGGGCTGCCAATTACCTTTAATATGATGCTAATAACAATTAAATACTTGTTCTAGTTAAGAAGCTATGGGCATTCGAACCATGCAACCGTCGCGATGCCAAAATATGGGAAAATGTGATTGAAAATTGCTGAAAATTTTCATCAATCACGTGCGTCGCCATGGTAACGGAGCGTCTTTCAAAGTTGACAGCATAACCCGAACTATGACCCGATGTAAATGCCTTGTATTGGGTACACACAGAAAACTATTAATATAATGCTCTGTTCATGCTCTTTCCAGTGATACCTTTCATTAAAAAATCGCTTAAGGGGATGTACCCATATTAAGCGCTTGGAACGACCACTAATTAAAACTTTTTCCTCGTTAAATGATTCATGACGACCACAGGTCAAACAGGAGGTCTATTAAAATCGAAATTGAACAAGTTTATAGTTCAAAAATGCATATAATTGTTCTTGCACTTTGAAGTTAAGATGTTGATCTACTGGAATACATTGAAACCCGAAAATTGAAATGTTTTCGCCTCGGGGGCTTTTATCCTTATATCTCTCTTACGCTCAGTGCGACGTTAGACTGATTTCGTCGTGGAAAACATGTAAAACGGTAGATGTCGCGTTAATGGAGTTAAAAAGGCTAAAGGTGGATTTAATATCAATATTAATTTATGTTTCTTCTTAGACGCTTGTCATTTTTAGGTTTCGCCCAGGGAGCCAATGAGACCGAACCGTGTCCGAGTATTCAGGTGCTCGGATACGGGCTGATTACTTTAGGTTAAAGGGTCACCTATCTTGACTGAAATATCGCCGAATTTTGGGTGCACCCTTTTGATTGAAATAAATCGGCATCAGCGTCGGCAGAATTGAAATAGAAATGATAGGAATAGCATAATTAAATTTCCGACTAATAATACAGAGCAATTAATTCTATTATCTTTGCCTAAATTTTACACTGCAACCTTTTCAGTGACACTTTTGGCTGGGCTTCTAAGGCTACTTTTGGCCAACTCTGTATAAGCATGTTTTCACCCTATTCTCACATATTTTCCATGAGATGCATTACATTTATGTATTAACTAAGCATTTTCGGGTGTTGAAATGAATTGTGAAAAATGCCATGAACACATTCAACTTTATCAATAATGAAAATACTGAAACTCATTTGACTCGACGGAATGTGTTTGTACGTTCTGTTGTTGCATTTCTTTTGCACCTCATTACAAGTCAACGAATTGCTTGATTGGTGGCAGCTATTATTTCTCTGCTGCTTCAAATTGCATGTTTATGACAAGAGTGTGGTGTGTACTGTGAAATAATTATAAGGTTGCGTGTACTTAATTTAGTCTATGGTGTGTGCAGTGATATTGCACCCTCTAAAAGTTAGAAACGACTTGGAGAAGGACGGGAATGGACACACACAAAAAAAAAAAAAAAAAAGTAAACAGTAAATATTGATGGTACTTTGCTGATAATTATATTTGCCTCGTTATTGGGTTTAAATATAGAAAACCAGCTAGGCTTTCCACCGCTATTGGACATCTTGCATGCCTGGGCTGAAATGGTCGAAGCTTTGGTGCAAAGGCGCCGTTGTGTTGAAATGTCGGCTTATTCTGGTTCGACTAGGGACGAACCGGTGGCATTTTGCAAAGAGGCGGCGATGGCAATGTTGCATGCGGCTTCTACTGGCCTCCTTCCGCTGATCCTCAGACTCTTAAGAAGAGTGGCGCGAAATTCGCTGTCCAATGTAAAGTACACGATGATATTGACAATTGAATTCAGTTTGGCCAAGAGATTACCCCCGTACGCAAAGGTTATGAACGAAGTGTTAAACTGGGCACTGTGGGAATATTGAAAGATGATAAAGTCCATCATGAAGCAAGCTTTGGGAAGGTTTGTTATAAAGAATATGATGACGATTCCAACCGTCATGGTCAGACACTTGGGGGTATTGATCGTGCTCTGAGTGTACTTGCTCATGCTTCTTCTGAATTTGTCACTTTTATGGATGATGGCCATTGTTGCTGTGTTGGTCACAGCCATCACAACGACAGGTAAAGCAAACCGGAAGAAGAATTCCACACAAACGCTCGTCTTCGTGAAAGCTTGATTTTCTCCAAGCGAAGTCCATTCGGGAGGTAGCATATTTTTCCCTGGAGTTCTTGTCGTGGAGATATAATATCTTAGAGGGTACGTGATTCCAAAGATGAGTGAAATCAGACCCACGGTGACTGTAAGTATTTTAGCTTTATCCACTGGCCAATATTCTGAATGCTTCATTGGATATTTGAGGGCAAGATATCGGTCAAGACTGAGGGCCATAGCGGTCAAGGACGCAGTGATTGAGGCTGCAGCGTCTAGACCTATCACTGGAAAGTACGTGTGAACACAGAACCAATACACACCATCGGATAAGAAATAAAGGTTGTCAGCGAGTACTCTCCATAATCCAAATACTGCAATGCAGAGATCGCTGATGGCCAGTGTAGCCATGTACACTTGGGGAATGCCGATATAATTGTAGTGCACGGTTACCACGAGAATCAGTAGATTCCCTATCACCCCTAGAGTTCCAATCACGAGGGTCACAACGAACTCTATTGCTTTCACTTTCGCCAAACTCTGCATCCACAGCTGATAAGGGTCAAAGGTCGGGCGAATGTTATCAGGGAAAGTTTGTAATTCTACGGTTGAGTCCTGGTCGGTGGTCGTTCGATATGCGATGCTCGGGCGAAAATGGGCAGAGAGTAGCAAATAGAACACCAGTACTGTCTTCATGTTGACTTATTACTATTTGAGCACCCGCCACCAAAAGATTGGCCTCTTATAGCTTATAATTTATACGTTTTGCACCAGGGTCGATATTTTTGTATAGTTTTAGCTCATGGTGCTGAAAAGTTGACGTTTTAAAAGGCTATACCAAGAAACTTCCACCGAAAGCCTATATGTTATAGACCCAGATGTAATGGATAATGTCGTTAATTTTATTGTATTTTTTATTATTTTTTGGGACGCTCAGTGCTTTCAACTAGATTTTACTCTCGTATTTTTGCCCATTAAAGGGACTATTGGGTGGAAATGACAAAACCCATGCGTCAGATATCTGAGATACATACTCGCTGCAAAGCATAATTTGGACCGGAAGACTGTTAGGAGTGGAATTGCATAGAATTTTCAAAAAAATGCTCAAAATCATCGATATGATATAATTTTTTTTTTCTGCATTCTATCCACGCAAAAATAAATAAGAGTTTTCAACCACCCCCCCCCCAAAAAAAAAAAAAAAAAAAAAAAACCCTAGCCCCTCCCCCCAAAAAACCCCACCCCACCAAGAAAAAAACAAAACAAAACAAAACAAAACAAACAAAACTTCAAAACAACAAACATGAAAAGTGGAACTATCCAAAGCGCCATTTTCTTGGTTCTTGCATAGATTGGGATATTACAACAAAATTTGTATGGAGAAATCCGAGGAAGCAATTGAATAGTTAAGAACACGACGAGGAGAAATTAAAGGAAAAAGACAGTGAAAAAATAAGAAGAAAAATTATATCAGAAAATGACATTCTGCTAATTGTGCTCTAATAACAAATCTATAACATTAATTAGGAATTAATTATTGTAAAATGCAGTATTGGGCGGTAATTCTGAGTCTGTGTAATCATTAGTTGCTGAGTTACAACGAAACTACTTTCGTTATTTATTATCCATTATGACCTTATTAGTAAAAATAAGAGCATGCATTAGAGTACAATATATGAAATTTGCAAACATGTTTATTTTGATTTCTTTATGTGCATTGTTTATCTTAGCGATGTTCATTGAATGATACATGAAAATGTTTTTCGACTAAAAACTGGCAATCATAGTGAAATACGTGCATATCATTTTCTCCGAGCACTCGACAGCACATATTTTTCTCCACTTATGAAAGTTAGGGTTCAGAAAATTCCCAACAATCATAATCACCATCGAGCAAATTGATTAAAATTTGAGGTTTCGTAAGCTGTATACGCTAGCAATATATTGAATTGATTTCAGGACAACATCCTGCATAAAAAATTGAGATATTGGCATTTTATAAATTCATAATTACTATTATGCAAGATTACACAAGAACGGTGCATCCTAAAGCAGTGATTGCACCATACATTATTATAACACTGTATCATTTGGCATATAGACCACAAGTCACTGTGACCTTGACGTTTGACCTTAAAATTCCAATGGGAGATGTAAAACTTGATTGTCCGTACTCCTGTATAGCAGTTTGGCCATCGCCCCTCCGCCCTTAGTCCCCCCCCCCCCCGGGTTGTGTAGGCGAAGTTACCCTCTGGTAGTTTGACGTTAGGTCCTGAACAGGCGGGGATCACTACAATAGACTCAATAGAGGATCACACAGCGAGACTTCCGCTCGTAATCATCAATGAGTCAGCGTTTGCGCTTATCCGGTTTCTCGGTTGATCTGTTGCGTCCCATTCCAACGTCGTTAGAACTCCGATGACGTCAGTTACCACGCAACTCAAAAGAACATCTCGTTATTCAAGATTTACCCAATGTGGGTTGATACGATTGTTGATTGTTCTGACCTGTTATACCGTACATGTTCCAAGCTGCAGAAGAATACAGCTAATTCTTAATGACCGAAGCATGTTCACTCCACGGGGAGGCATTGGTGACACAGCATGGCATCCTCAACAACTACAGGACTCCGACCAGCTTGAGAGAAACGACACCAACACGACCTGGTCCATCTTTAAAATGACTCTGCACGATCCTCCGCTCAAAATCAGTGGTTCATTCCGAACGAGGAAGAGGACGCTGACAGTGATGTTCAGGAGGGTTGGTGAAATGAACTCTGTCGAGGAGTATCTCTGTTTGGGATCAATCAATTGCTAGGTGGGTGATATGGACAGATCTATATCATCATAATCATATATAGTGCCATAGAGATTGACATATAAATGCAAGATGCGGTTTAAGAGTAAGACGAGGGGATTGAATGGCAATTGAGGCCAATACGTTTAAATTTTGTAATGGATAATCGTTTGCTCATTGAGGTCTTTCGTCTTGCAGATTAGATTGTGGATTTGTCTCATATTTCACGATTCTGATTGACCGATATTCGCAATGACTGGACGCCAGCACCACAAGGCGCCTTCGTCGGGCTCACTGGACGCTGGTCAGGTAACACGAATGGTGCTTAATCGAGGCTCACTCACCTCCAAGAAGAAGGACCAGGAACTGGACCCAAGTGAGTTACCCTATTTAGAGATAATTAACTTGAAATGCTGTCCTATCAGAGGAGTTATGTCAGAAGGAGCCGATCAGTAACACCGGCAAACGGCAACAACAGGTGAAGATCATTGTCCTAGTACTGCTTCCGTTCGCTACACTTCTCTCCGTCGCCATCTACATGAACACGGATAGTATCTTTGCTATGAAGGAAGCTGCCCAGGTGGGTCATTAACCTAGCTATGAATTATACTGTGGATATAAGGCTTTATATGACTGATTAATTATACAGACTGATTCGTATAAGTTTATTCACAGTAAACGGGGAATTTTCAATGTTATGTAAAGTGTTACAAATTGATCTCTTCTCTGTAATCGCGCTAGGTACCCCAAACTGATTGTCATTTATAGCTGAAGTAGCCTTTTATCTAGACATAACATGTAGTTTTACATTAGTTTCCTTTCCCAAATAATTATACACAGTGGACCGTATGTAGTCTATGTACTCCATATCAAAAACAAAACTCTAAAATTTGCTAAAATATATCAATTATTCCAAAAATTATCTACCTGGTATGGATTGAATATGTTATTCTGCGCCCATTTATGCAAAGAACTCAAATAAAAAGTCCATTTTGTATAAGGAAGGAACATTTAAATGCAGTGGTGAGTGATCACGAAGAGAGCAAAATCAGATGAGCCCCTGAACGGACATTAAGGAATGTCATCTCTTGCATGGCGCTGCAATACAAACTTTTTGCTTTGTTATAAAAAATTTTTTTCGAAAAAAAAAAAATTCTCATTTTGATTTTAATACGAGAGCGTTGCCTTAATTATAAATTTATAGTTATACAACAATACATTACGCAACATTAAAAATCTCCCACATACTGTGCATAGACTTATGAATCACCCTGTCTTCCACAGACCAAGGGCACCATTGAGTTCAGCGTATTTGTCGGTCGTCTGATTGTAATCCTACAGCAGGAGCTGGATCAGAGCGTGCTGCATTTGAGCAGCATTGGCCCAGAGACCAAGTTCTTCCTTGCGCAAACTTACTCGGAGACTGACCTCTATTTGGATGAGTTGCCTTACTGGCCGACAGGGCTGGACCGAAGTGACCGCAAGTTCTTCGACACAAAGGATGACTTCAGACGCTACCTACAGCAGCACCGCATTGAACTCTCAACCAACATATCCGTTTACGATGAAATTCTGTTCTACAAGGAGAGCATAGATGTTTTCCTAATCTGGCTCTATGATGCCCTGAAAGAATCCAAGTTCAGTAGCTTGTGGAAGGCTCTTGTCGCCTACCAGAAGGTCATCCTGTGCGGGCATTATGCCGGCATTGAGCGTTCACTGGGGACCACTTACTTCGTGGAAGGAGGCTTCTCCGATCCGTATCTCTACAAGAAATACAACGAGGTAGTATTTGTCTTTAACAACAACTTTGCGGCTGCCATGAAGTATTCTCCTTTGGTGAAGCCTATTGAACAATACACACCTTTAGTGAACGGCGAGAACTTGACGACCATCATGGCTCGGTACCGGGACCAGATCCAGTTCCAGAACATCACAGCACCATCCATCTACGACGCAGCGGCGTGGTTTGACTTTATGAGTACCTACCTGGACGTTCTGTTTAACTTCCAAACTAAGCTGGCTGAAGACATCAAAAAGATGCTGAACGAGAGAGCTGAGCGAGTGCTGACGGACGTCGCCAGCAGTTCGTTGGTCATGTGCGTGGTTATCATCATTCTCCCACTCACAGTCAGGGCCCTCTACAACTTGACCAACGACATTCAGAGTTACGCCGTCTCCTTGGCTCTAAAGACGAGCGAGTTGAACCAGGAGAAGCGGAAGACCGACAGTCTGCTGCACCAGATGCTGCCGCAGCCTGTCGCCGACCGGCTCAAGCGTCGCAAGGGAGGCTTGGCAGAATACTTCCGCGAAGTCACCATCTTCTTTTCTGACATCCCTGGATTCACTAATATGGCGTCTGACCTATCCCCCATGGATCTTGTACGGATGCTCAACCATATCTACACCAGTTTCGATGGTAGCATTGAAAAGTATGACGTTTATAAGGTTGAGACGATTGGGGATTCATATATGGTTGCTTCAGGTGAGTCGTAATACAGTCAAACACCAGCTTAATATGCGCATCATTACAGGCCTGCCTTGGCCCAATGGCCATCGCCATGCAATTGCCATAGCGGGGATGAGCATAGAGTTGATGAGCGTAGCAAACGCCCTTAACTTCGCTGACATCGACATTGCAATTGAGAAGATCAGCCTGAGAGTGGGCATCCACACCGGTTGGTTTTTGTATGGTTCATTTCATAATTTCACCAATTGCGATCATCTTAGGCCCAGTCGTAGCGGGGGTGGTAGGGATGCGATTACCCAGGTATTGTCTGTTTGGCGATACAGTTAACACAGCATCTCGCTTAGAAAGTCATGGCCAAGGTAGTTGTAGCAATCAGCCTTACTCATTTCCGGTGATCATTCTGTCTGCTTGAATAGCCAATCGGATACATGTAAGTGCAGCGACGCGCAATATGCTAATACGCCACGACAGCGGATTCATCTTGGAGTGCAGAGGCAAAATTAACTGCAAGGTTTGGACCATACAACTTAGTAATCACGTAAAAACCAATGCATCTACAATTCAGGGAAAAGGCAAGGTGGTCAGTTATTGGTTGCACGGCCACAAGAAAGATAACAACGCTGAAATGGACAATATTGATGTCGAAGACAAGAAAGACGCCGAGAACACCGTCGAGATTGGCGTTTCAACATACCGCTGCAAAGTGAGCCCCCCCTGCATGAAAGAACGTTTTTGTCCTTTGACATTTCCACAGATGGTTACTGGTGATCCATTTGACATGGACCGCGATACAACTGTGGGGGTAACTTCACCACCGGCACCATTTCCACAACCACACCGCAAGATTAGTCACGGTGAAACCCCAGAACATCCCGGCTCCAAGAGGGTGCCTCCGGTTGAGGAGGAAGGATCACTGACCCCTAGTCAGCCGAGATCAAAGCGAGGCTCAGTTCCCGATTCACACGTGGAACTAAAAAGCCGGCCATTAGACCAGTTGGACGCCCTCGCGTCAAAGGCCTGGCAGAAGACAGTCTAGCGCTTAACCCGATTACTAACCAGTGTTAAATAACCCAGACACTTTGTTTTGCATATATAATTGACTTTACACATGCTTCTCATCACGTACGCTTTCACTCATCTGATCACAATGAAGCACGATTTGATGTTGACCTTTTTGCATTTCTTTTTATTAACGTGTCCTGAATGTACTGAACAATTCCTCATCATATTGTTCTCACTATTCGTCTTCTTTATTTACTCTATGTGTTTCTTAAACACTCAAACTTCGCCAAAGCAAGGCGTTATCAAAACTTTCTGCAATGTGCTTCAGGTGTAGCCTGTTGGTGATGGTGTTCCTGCACACACGCAACGTTAATTATCTCGGATGCATAGTCAATCAATTATACAAGTTGAATATGGGTGTAAGATAAAGTATCTCAACCATTATGAACGTTCTATGCTGTCATGATTACATACCACGAGTGCTACCACTCTCGGTTTGAGCAAATAATTATGACCACACCCTACAGTGTATTAAGTCACTAAAAACTAAAAATATCGACAAAAATCAGCGCAAATTATTTATGCAGAATGTTTGAATTGTGATGACAAGGTATAAAAGTATGCGTAGGAGTCTGAGCAAATTGATACAGAAGAAGAAATCAAGCGAATTAGATTCCAGCTTGATATTAATCTTCAAGAAAGAGCTGAGACTAGAGAGTTGGTACAGGAAGCAAAAGAAATTGACGGAAATTACATGCATGTATAGAGATATTTACAGGGAATCACCACCAGATAGCATAGCTCTATCCGAAGTTAAACTAAACCTGAAAAATATAATCACACAAATTAGGAAGAAAAGAATCATGTAACACCAGGACACAACATCGAAGAAAAGAAGAAGAAAGAAGAAGGACGATGACTTTATTCACCACAAACAAAGATTCTCCGTCCATGAAGCTGGAAATTACGATTACGCCGATCTTTGGAAACTCTGCTCATATATAGCAGTCACACTCTCACTTGTTAATAATAACGTGCGAATCAGATTCACTGCTGCAGAGCCCAACACAATGTGACGATTCCGTGCACAATTAACGGGCCAACACTCGCTATTTGCCCCCATAGACAAAAGTCCAAATGCGAGAAATGCGCATCTTAATTGTTATCATAGAACATTTATCACCCGAAAGCGCGGCTTAAGCTATATTTTATTGACAGGCTAGCTGTTACTTATGCAAAATTATGGAGCCATGTTTCCTACTTCCCTTATGCTTGGTATTTTTTTTTTAATCCTATGCACAAAATAATGTAGATAAATTTAAACATTTAATAAATAATGAACCATGGCAGGAAATGAGTTCTCACGATTCATGTGATGCATATCCATATTATCCTAAGTTCTTGAATAAAATTACAACACACTATAGATAGTCAACAAGAAAACCAGAAAGAGGGAGAGTAATAAATGGATCACAAATGAACTCATTGTTTCAATAAAACACAAAAACATAAAAATATAAACCTAAAAATACCCTTATAGTGGTATAAATAATCTAAATTATAATCGCTCATGCTAAAAAAACTATTACCAATTACGCAAAAACTTATAGACGAAAATGGACATAACATGAAAAATCTCTGGAAAACTCTGAAATAACTCAATGGGTCGAAGAAGAGAAAAGCTGACTCAGAAACGAGTTCCTAATCAACAACACACCCTGTAATGACAATTCATTCAACCAATACTTCGTAAACGCTGGACCTAAACTTGCCTCAATAATACTCAACGTTGATTCAAACCCTGAAGACTACCTGGATGGTTCTTACCCTAATTCTTTTTTTTTTTTTCACACCAGTAACAACAAATGAAATTAAATTAGCTATTATTAAATTAAAAACAACTGTCTCTGCAGTACATGACAAGTTAAAGCCAAACATAATTAAACTGATCGGTGATGATATTTCTCGGCCATTAACTCACATAGTAAACCTTACAAAAACCTTGAACATAATAAAGTACCAGATGAACTAAAATTTGCTAATATATATAATAATAATATATAACCTCAATCTCCAAAGCTGGTAATAATAACACAGAGGCAAAAAACTATCGGCCGCTCTCTGTTTTGCCAGCATTTTAAAAATTAATGAAAAATGACTACAACGTTATGATAGAATCTGCATTTTAAAAACAGAATGAAATAATTAGTGAATATCAATATGGGTTTCACCCCTGTGCCGCCCAGTGCACCCGCCGAAGTCGCTACTTGATTTTGTGATTTCTTTATCACCAAGATTATTATTATTATTATTATTATTATTATTATTATTATTATTATTATTATTATTATTATTATTATTATTATTATTATTATTATTATTATTATTATTATTATTATTATTATTATTATTATTATTATTATTATTATTATTATTATTATTATTATTATTATTATTATTATTATTATTATTATTATTATTATTATTATTATTATTATTATTATTATTATTATTATTATTATTATTATTATTATTATTATTATTATTATTATTCGACACCTCACTTTACAGAAAACAAACCCAATCAACAATGCTCTCTTTCTAACCCGCACTGCACCACTGTTTTATGAATGCTCTTTGTTAAATCTTCGTGACTTATATATTTATCGGAGCACTATATTTATTTTCTAATTATCTCACCATATGCTGCCTACTCCTGTATTTCAAAGTTTTCGTCAAAATCATTTGGTCCAAAATTGATCGGAAAACAAGATGCCAATCAAAGAGTAAAGTTAGTGTACCCCTCTGTCAAACATCTTTAGGACAAAAATCTCCAAATTTTAACTTAGCTCAATTGCATAATAATATTCTACAATCATTTTTACTTGTAGATTTACATTCATTGGAAAAATTCTCTCAAAATCTATTCATAGTATCTAATCTCTATATCTTTTTTCTTTTTTTATTGTATATATTTCTTTTTCTTTTTCTGTTTGACGCTCTCCTTCTGTGTTTTATTCAGTATTCTTATTTTCCTATTTCCAGATATGTGAGTTTACCTACGTTGATTATTTTTCTTTGAATACTGATTTACATAATAATGATAATACTGATAATAGTTCCAGGGGTCATTCGTGAGTTGGCGCCAAATGCAAATAGCGAGGTAGTTCTGGTTTTAACACGACGACGCGACGCTGAATCCAGGATAACAGCAATCACAATTAAAACATTAATACGAAGCAATTGTTGACATTGGAACATCTATGGATAGTTTAACTAAGCATCAAAAACATACACTGACGTCAGATACCTGAGCAATTATGGGTTATCGCCAATTTGGCCCCATTTCAAAATCAAGGTAAACAGTCACATCGAGTTCGATTCCACGCGTTTCGTGGTTTCAATCATTGATCAGCTGAATTCAACATATTTCTGCAACTAGTAGTTCACCTGGATAACCAAGTGGCGTTGGGTTGAACCAACATCATAGTAGTATGTTGATTTGGATTATTTGGGGACCGATCGCCATAATTATACGAACGTACAAGCTATATTTATGTTAATCAAAACATATCTCTGTACGTGACATCCGGAGACATAACTATACCCACGTCACCCAACGCCCAACGACACGTCATCCATCGTTCTGATTAGCACGCATACGTAGTTACGCACACAGATACATCGTGGATAATGCCGTTGCGTCATAGAGGAAGCAGAGCCACGCTTCTTTGTGTCCGTTGATGGTTGAAAAGGGGTGTGTTCAAAACTACGAACCCCGTACCCTTGAATTGTAAGTCCAACGCTCTACCACTGAGCCAAACAGGTAATTATTTTCTGCCACATCACCTATCCTTCTGAAAAATCACATTTCACCTATAATAATATTACAATAGCCTTGCAATTTTCGCACAAATACATATAAAAGCATCAATCCAGGACGAATCCAATATCACACCGCTTGTTGGTAATTGTTGGTAATTGACTCTTCTACAAAGTATCCGCTTTCAACTTTTTATACGACGCCTGCCTGATTCCACGAAAGGCGCGAAATTTCAATTCGAGCGACGTTAGCGGCTGTCAGCATTTTCCATAGTAAAAGTAGGACCTAATTGTGATATCAAAATGGTTCAACAGTAAATCTAGAACGTTGAGCCGTGCTGATATAGCCTCATATCAGCACGATTGCCTCAATGTACCGGTATAACACAGAGCCGTTCCTCTAACTAAGGTTCCAGAGGTAAGCTAAACGAATACAATGATTTAAGAACGATATAATAATATGAATCCAAATTACAACGATAAATTATAAAATGTAAGAATGGCAAAACCACAACACCATTACACCCCTGAATTGGTCAAAAATTGGCACCAATGTGACCATACATATACCTTGTTGTGAATGAATTGAGCCACTTGACTCAACAATGCGCAGAATACTTTAGTGTTATTTTTCTTAAAACTGAACGATCAGTATCAATCAGTCACGATGACACAAATGAAATAATACCCCACGAAAAGTTACCAAGCGATGTCCTGATCAAAATTATGCAATTACCCACTTGCTCCTTGTGGGTTGAGATTTCTCTTCAATGGACAACATTTCGGAAGAATGTTCATCAGTTTCTCCCGAAATACGCTGTTTCCAAACGCATATATAAGAAAGTTCACACCAGAGTTTGAATAGAGAAGGGTCCAGCAGATAGAAAAGGCGACTTGCAGTTTCTTACCCTTCTCGCTTAGACGGTCAGCGTAGATTTGCATCGAGACAACGACGAAGAACGGCACGGTGAGCAGGATGAAAGCGAGGAGAGTAAGAACGCACATTTTGGTGGCTCTGTGCTCATCGATGATTTTAGTATCTCCTTGGCTCGCTGTTATTTCTGCTTTGATCTGACGTACCTGCGCCGTGGCGACCTTCCAAACTCGAGCATGCATCAGAATGAACACTGGGCACGTGAGGAAGTACGGGACAATGATGAACGTCATGACGTAGGTACCATCAGCGCTGGCTAAGGTGTAGCAATTGCCGACGTCAGTTTGAAACGCAAATGCAATCATTGTCCAAAGCAATGACGTAACCCAGGAGAAGAGGACGGCGATTTTGAGTCGTGCAGGCGTGATGGCTTTCTGGTACAGAAGAGGATGCATGATGGCCAGGTACCGATCAGCAGCTATCATACATTGGTGCTGAATTGTGTTGTACATTGGGAAGGTTCCCGTCCCTAAACTCAGCAGACACAAAGCAAAAGGTGGATAATTGTTGTAAGTATAAACCTGCACTGCAGTGAGGGAGATGTGTAGAATTATCATGACGCCTGCGGATAAATCCACTCCGGCCAAACAGGCAATCAAAGCGTAAATGTTGGTACTTCTCAAAACACGGGATTTGAAGATCGTGGCTAGCGTCAAAGAATTGCTGAAGATGACCCACATTGTGATCAAAAGTGGCGCAGACTGGAAGCGCCAGTAGAAGAACATGTATTGTTCAATGTATAATGTGCGGTTGCTGCTATTTTCCATTGTGAAATGCGAATCCTGCCTCTTGGAGACGGAGAGCCCCTTTATGTACTCCATTTCACACACGCAGTCTACTCAACAGATCGATCCTCGTTTTGCTCTGCCAGTACGCTAGCCAATCAGTTTCTTATTCGGGTCACTAAACCATGCATAATGCACTCGTAGGAATTAACAAATAACATAGAGTGACTGTGATTACTTTACATTTGGGGGCATTCGAACAATAGTGCCGGTTATAAGAAGGTGCCACCGTATGCGGCACTACATATGCATACCCTAGCATGACCATCGCACCATTGTACAATGTATACTGGATGGCGCATCAAAAGATAACTGTGCATCAATAATGATTAGATAAGATAAGATAACATATAAGGTAGTTATTGTTTGATAAAAAAAAATCCAGTAAAACAACAACTCATAAGGAACAAAACAAATAATCGTAAAAATGGTGCTCCAAGGGCAAGGTGTTCGGCACCAAAAATTGTGTAAAAAAATACAAATATGTTGCAACATATAGTACATTTAGGCTTTATATTGCATGTGTTCCTATGATATCACATGCTGCCTGTCGTGAAATTAGGAATTTAATTTAGCACAACCATGCATAGTCAGTTCAACTGTAAGCCTACATGTACATGTATCTATAATTCACACGAGGACACAAATCGAGTGCAAATTACATGAGAATAAAATGAGTTTCGATCACAATCATCACACGGAAGTTTTCGTGAGCCACTCCGGGGGATCCGTGCAGAATATCCGCACCCCTGCGTGTGACGACCTGGGCGTAACCAGCACGGCATAATCAGGATAATGTACAGGGCGATTCATAAGTCTACTTACAATACAGGCCGGCGATTCACAATTGAGTCTATTATCAGTAGATGGGGAATTTTCAATGTTTCGCAAAGTGATAAAAAATGCAATTTTCTCATAAAATGCGCGCTATGTGCACCAAAATAACTTTTTTACACCGAGAGGATTCATTTATTAACCAGCACCTGCCTTTTATTTATTCATTCTATCACGAATAATTAAAGAAATGCGGAATTAACAGCGCGCATTCGTGATTTAGCGATTGTGTAAGCATGTGCTGTAAACAAGCACATGCTTGCACAATGGCGGTAGCGCCAAATGTTTGGTTTTAAATCAAAGTATTATTTTACATGCATATTTAATGCATGCTCACGAGAACCATTAGGTGCAATAGTGTTTTACGCCTTCGATAACGTATACTTAGACAGCACAATTGATGCTCTGTGACAATTGGATGAGTTACGTGTAATTAATTAAAACGTGTGATTACGACTGTTCAGTTGACAGGTCCAGGTCTTAAATCTTCTAATGCGGTTATAAACTTGTGTGCCAAATTAGGCGCTTTCCTAAAAAAAAAAAGAGAACAATTTTAGACTCATTAAGCCGCCCCGCTAGTTCGACCATTTTCTGGCTGAACCATGTTCATGAAATCAGATTGGCCGTTTAGGATGAGGTAAACCCTCGAGTTTTAGGTAATCTAACCCAAGATTTAGACCGAGCTAATCAAACCATATGTTGCTGAAATCGGGCCCTGGTGCTTTCGAATGACGGGTGTGCAATGAGAAGAGTCGAGGTCCAAGTACAAGAGCCTTAATTGTGGTACTCCATGCCGCAGGGTGGTAGATTCAACCATGAAATCACGGGTCTTCAGTACTCTTCAGGCGTTGAGTTCGCCCATTGAGATAAGAACGAAGCTAGGCTTACGGTCTTTCCTTAGATCCCTTAGATATCAACGATAACTTATAACCAACAACAGTCCTACAACGTACCACATGTACATGTAGCCTAATTAGAGTGATTCGAAGCAGTCTCGACTGGGTTTGCAATTATAGGATATCAATTTAATGCACGCACAAAATTCATTGTACCATCAGTAACAAATTCCATTCTCAATTG
>KB293691.1:224410-237274 GCA_000328365.1 Capitella teleta | reverse complement strand
ATGAGAAAAAGAAAGAGGTGACAGATAGCCAACAAAATGATTATGAAAATTAATTGAAAGACTGATAATTGATGAACATTCTGTGCTGAAATTATTCCGCAGAAGCATCCTCATTGGACGCCTGCTCCTGCTCCCCGTTAGCCAATGGTTCCATCTGCAGAAGACAAAACACCAATGGAAGCATAAACGGCACTGGAGAGACCCACGTTGGCTGGGCTCTCTGCTGCATTGACTTCCTTCAAAGTCTCTTCCCCTTTGACTTCTTCTGATTTGGCTTCTAATTGCCATGTGGGAATGCTGGGCTTTGGGGCGGCAGGGAACTGCTTTCTGGGGACAATGTGGTGAAATTCATGGATCACAAATCAAGATGGAAACCTGGTCAGAAGTAGACCCTTGAGAGACTTCAATTCTTCTTTGATTTCGTTTGTTGCTTGTGACTCTTGCAATTTGCGGTATTCAGTGTTGCCCTGTTGAGCCGTGCGTTGAGCATCTCTCGTTTATAAGCACTCTCTCACCTTGGAAGCCGAGTCAGCCACAACCAGAGACTCAATCTGTTCGCTCTGTTTCGTCACGTTCCCTTGCATGTCCTGAATGACCTTCAACGTGTCTGCTATGCTTGCCTGCAGTTCACGAATGCTGGCGTTCAAGTTTGCCATTTGCTGCTCTTCTTTACTGGGACCAAACCAGATGGGTTGGATATATTTCTAAGAAGCGGACAAATTTCTATAAGGATGGGTGACCATCTTGATGAACGCACCTTGTAGAGGACAAACATTGCATAACCAATCCCACCGACCACAATGGCAGTTGCAGCGAAATCCTTGGCTTTGCGCCAACCTGAAGCTAGAGGCAGACCAGAGGTATAACATGTGAATGGAGGTCAGTGCGTACCTGGAGGCGGAGCACTTGGCATGAGCATCTGCTGCGGATGCATTTGTCCCGGTGCAATGGGAGGGGCGTGCACATCGCCTGCGGTGCCAGAACGAGCGATTGCTGCGTCAATTTCATCCTTAGTCAGGCCTGAAATAGATCATCATGACGAGCAGCTGCCACGGACATAATATCACACCTTTATTCTCCAAGAAGGTCTTCCTTTGCGCAAACGTTGTTTCTCTGACCTTTGGGTTTTGTAAAAATTTCACTGCTGTGTCAATCTAGAATGAAGACACATAATAGCTTCATAAAGATTTCACGATATTCCAAAATATAGGATATTGTGGAAACTGGAAGTTATGTACGAAATGATGCCACACAGTGTATAAATGTGTAGCACTGGTTACTTCCACTGTTCAATCACAGGTCTTGTTTTCAATCATTCCACCTGATCAATGGTACTAACCAGATTCTCCCTCAGAGATGGCGATGGGGCCTTCTCCTCTTCCTCAGCCAACACTGTCTGAAAGCACAAGAAATTATGACAAGCAACTTTGAGGCGAGAGGATTGTGACGACAAATAATATGATAATATGAGAGATGAGCCAAAATGTACGAATTACCATCCAGGAAAATAAATACAAACCGCAAATGCTGATTCTAATTACAATCTCTCTTATTAAGTTGATAATAAAATAATTTAAGCCAAAAATTATTTACAACAAAACATGTAAAAAAATATTCCTTCCATTAAGCTGATTAAGGTATACAAATTTTGGGTCAAGATCTCAAAGACAATGTATTTTTTCAGACAGAGATCCATCATCAGGATACAGTTTTCTGGATGCTTATTTTTGCCGTGCTGTCCAGGAATGAGACCCTGTGAGCCTGTCTGGCAATTGCAAAGCATAATTAGTGCTTAGTAGCCTCATATCGATGAGCGGTGTTCAATCAGAAGCGGGGCACAATGTGGTGTGTCAAGTGCGTAAAGGAAAATTCACGCTTGTACCATTGAGTACCATGTGGCACATGACATCGCATGATATCGCTCAGAACTCTGCATGCCATGTTGCATTGTACCAACAACACTGAGTCAACAGGTCACTCAGGTCGAGTTGAGCATCAGAGATGCAAGGTCGATTCACGGCTCCAACAGCACTCATTTGCGCTATCCGGTGCCAGAGGAGAACCCATGGGCAAGTAGTGCAGCTGTCTAGATGAGGATTTCTCTGTTGTATTCTGCTTTGTCTGCTTTTTACATTCATTTGAGATTAAGCAAAAGAACTGGTTGTTGTTAGTAATAACCTTCCATCTGCAGTATGCATATTACATAATGTTTGCTCCTCTCCTGGCTTCATGGTTCGCTGCCCTTCCTTCTGATTGGCTGCACGCAGGTATCTCGCAACCGTTCCCGAGGAAGAAGTGCTCCATTTGGGGGCTCTCTGCTGTGGCTCTTGTCTTAGGCTGATTATGCAACACTGAGATTGTTTTTGATTTATCATTTGAGTGATCTTCTCATTTACTATGGTAGTCGTTATGTTGACAATGCAGAGGGCTTGCTCCAATTTCCATCTTGTTTTGGTTCAATCACATCAATCTAGCGCATTCTAGCCCATACATTGGAAACAAAATAGCTTAATATTGTTCGAAAGGTGCCTCATGAACGAACATATATATATGTCGTATTAGACGCAAAAAATGGGAATTAATTGTTTTGACAGATGTTCAAGGTCAATCATAGCGCATTTGAACATCCAACCAAGATGAGGCTGAATTGTCAGATATCATCATGTAACAAAATTGAGTCACGCGTACAACCACGGTGTATTGGGATAATTCGGGTTAACAGATTGACAAGTTAATCTGGTTTAACGTACAACACAGTCATGTGACCTGTGGTTTGTGAAGTTTAGGCAGACCCGTATACTTATACTAGATAGTCTATATACTTACTATACTCTAGAGACAAGAGCTAAGAGTATAGTCAGTTACTCAGTAGTGTCAGTGTTGACTCGATCTCCAGTTCCAGTGGCGTGCATAGGTGTTAATGATTCGATGCAGCTGATGAGACTCGGTCACTTATATCTATGCATGTATGTATGTAATCACTAATTGGTGTTAACGCTAATTTCCTCATGTCATCACTGGTTTTTCACTCACTGATCACCAGAGATCAAAGGTCAAATCAATCACAACGCACTTTAGTCTTTACAGTTACACTGAATAAGCGAATTGATGCGCGTTCAAAGACATGCGAGTGACATCCCTTATAATTGACACAAACGCCTATTCTATCAGAAGAAGAGAAGGACTAGCTACTAAAAGGTAATAATATAGCAATTATAAATAAGTAAAGACCTCGGGCGGAGAAGACATCGTATGTCTTCACTGGTTCAGTGATGACAGTCATGTCATCACTGGTTTTTCACTCACTGATCACCAGAGATCAAAGGTCAAATCAATCACAACGCACTTTAGTCTTTACAGTTACACTGAATAAGCGAATTGATGCGCGTTCAAAGACATGCGAGTGACATCCCTTATAATTGACACAAACGCCTATTCTATCAGAAGAAGAGAAGGACTAGCTACTAAAAGGTAATAATATAGCAATTATAAATAAGTAAAGACCTCGGGCGGAGAAGACATCGTATGATCGTGCAGAATAGCGACACAAATTGCTCACACACTTGCTCACCAGGTGGCTCCCCTCAACTACACGCTTAGCCGTCTTAGGAAAACAGGGCTCGAAATATACACTGGCTAGTCAATTCAGATAACCTACGTTACAGACAATACACGCGTGCGTGATGCGTCGCAGAAGACGAGAAAGCGACGAGCCGTGAATCCTCCGGGCAACGGCGTCCATCATTGCTGTTTGACCGAATTCAGTTTACTGTTTACTCACAGATACTCACAGGTTCTTTTATGATAAAAGGCCTTCAAGGGCCTCTGACATCAGCTCGCTATTATATACACGTTAGTGCAGACAGTAGTCAAATCGAAGGGGGTTGGTTTTTTAAATATCTGTCGAGTCCACTTTCAAACGCTTCCGCTGATCAGGTCCGAGATGGCTGCAAAATATAAGGCCGGCTTCATATTTTCAGCTTGCTTCAAATCCATGGCAAGCGCCTAGCGTCGGGCCCGGCCCAGAAACCTGCCGGTCGTCCTTCTGGCTTCGGCAAAATTGTGATTGGTCTCTGTAGGAGGAGGAAACATACTGCTGGTGAGTCAATGCAACTGTAATTGCGCTGATCAAGTCTCGGTCCTTGTTTCTCAGGTTCAAACAAACAATGCAAGCGACAAAGGATGCAACAATTGCAATCAGGGAATTTAAGCCAAGGTATGAATAAAACCACCTAAATCATAATTGCATAACAATCTTGAAACTGATGTGTTGTAGGTTGTGAGCAGAGCCCCAGCGTGCCAACAGCATTCACTCAACTTACAGTCTCTGACCTGATCAGTGAAAGGGTTTGGGAGTAGGCTCGACAGATATTTAAAAAACCACCCCTTTGCTAAGTTTGCTATGACCACTTCGTGCACTAACGTGTATATAAGAACGAGCTGATGCCAGAGGCCTTTGAATGCCTTTTATCATAAGAGGACCTGTGAGTATCTGTGAGTAAACAGTAAACTGAATTCGGTCAAACAGCAATGATGGACGCCGGCGCCCACGTGATTTACGGCTCGTCGCTTTTTCGTCTTCTGTGACACACAGCATAACCCAAACTATGACCCGTTGTAAGTGCCTTCCAATGGCTACACTTGTGAACACAGAATCTCGTGAAAACTGTTAATAGAATGCCCTGTTCTCGCTCTTCACAGTGATACCTTTTCCTAAAAAATCACATACTGGTATGTACCTATACAAAGCGTTCAAAACGACCAATAATTAACTCCTTTTTCTTTGTTATAATAATTCATGATGACCACACACATAACAGGTCAAACAGGGGGTCTATTAAAATTGAAATTAAACTAGTTTGTGGTTTAAAAAATACACATAATTGTTGTTGTATTTAGACGTTAAGATGTTGATCTACCGAAATACAATAAAACCTGATATTTAATAAAAAAAGTATTTGAAATGGATAGTTAACGAATAATAATAATAATAATAATAATAATAATAATAATAATAATAATAATAATAATAATAATAATAATAATAATAATAATAATAATAATAATAATAATAATAATAATAATAATAATAATAATAATAATAATAATAATAATAATAATAATAATAATAATTGTTGTATTCCTCAGAAGTAACGAAGAAAAATCCTCCAGAGTATGACTGAAGTGATGAATTTATTCACAAATGACTAGAGATAGATATATTAGTAATGGTGAAAAAAGTAATAAGGCTGCTAGCTGTGGATTAGCTGTACACGTTACTAGGCAACCGTTGATGCAGGAAAGTGAATCTGCTATCTTCCTGAAACGCTGCATTTCGAATTCTTCGTTGCTCTTGCTTGGAGACCAGCCTTCATGTGTAAATCGCATGACTTTGGAAATGGTCAAGTCCTTGGCTGATTCGCAGGCGAGGGAACCATGATTTGCTGGAGATATTTTCTCATCTATATCGTTCATGCTGCAAACCATTTGTTGGTCCTCTTCATCTTTCTCCCCGTCAAAATGAACGTCAGCCCTTTGAATTGGAAGGCGGCTGAGTGCATCAGCATTTCTGTGATCGGTGGTCCTCCTGTATTTAACAATGTAGTCAAATTGACTAAGGAGTAATGCCCATCGAGCAAGACAATTGGCTGCAAGAGCAGGGGTAGGTTTTTTTGGGACCGAACATAGTCTCCAATGGTCGGTGATCCGTTACCAAGAAAAACCTACGTCCGTAAAGATATTGGTAGAATTTTTTCAGTCCAAAGACTATTGAAAGAGCCTCTTTCTAGATCTGGCTGTAGTTGCACTGGGAAGTAGTCAACGTCTTGGATACGTTGGAAATTGGTTGCTCGCTTCCATCAGGGTAGCAATGAAAGAGTACTCCACCAATTCCGACGTTTGAAGCATCACAAGCCAATCCAAGTGGAAGAGCAGGATCAAAGTGGACCAGTACATTGTCCGAAGAGAGCCATTCCTTAAGTTGCTGAAATTAATTCTGCTGCTCTTCTGCCCATTGCCAGGGTGTATTTTTCCTGTTCAACCGATGTAGAGGTTCGGCTGCAGATACCAAATGAGAAGGAAGAAACTTAACGTAGAACTGTAAGGATACTAAGAAAGCTTTCAGGCTAGAAACGTCCGTCGGAGGTGGCATGACAATCACAGCATTAACCTTGGGTCCTTTAGCAATACCTTCCTTGAACAAGAAATGACCTAAGTACTCAACGAAAGGTTGAGCAAAGCTGCACTTTTCAAGACTACAGCGGAAGCTTTTTTCATCGAGCCTTTGAAGAATTCTTTGCAGGTTTGCCAAATGGTCTTCTGCATCCTTCTTGCTGACAAGAATGTCGTCCCGGTAAACGGCAACTCCAGGTAGGTCGGTGGTCAGCTGGTCCATTACCTGTTAAAAGTATCCTGGAGCAGACTTTATGCCAAACGGTAATCTCTTTTGCAAGAGAACGCCTCTGTGTGTATTCAGAGCAAGCTTTTTTTGACTTTGGGGCCCAAGTTTGATTTGATTGTAAGCATCAGCCAAGTTGATTTTGGTAAATCCATAGCCACTTCCCAGCTTGCGCATGAGATCCTCCGGAAGGGGTAATAAATGACGATGCTCCTCAAGTTTGTCGTTGACTGTTACAGAATACTCACCGCACACACGGAACTTTGGCTTGGCTTGGCCTGGTAACACAGCCTTTTGAACTGGAACGACAGAAGTTTTAGCTCAGCTATCCCAATGTTTTGAACTGCGTTCATGAACCGACTGCATTAAAGTTTTATATGGTATCAGTTGCTGATCTGAATCTCAAAATCTCAAAGAAGAAAAAAATGCATTACAATGTGATCTTGACCAGCTTCGAAATCAGTATGAGAACGAAGCAAAGAAAACAATCGCTAATGAAACAGCGACAGCAATATGTGTGACCGACATGGACGTCCACCAACGTAAGTGGAACCTCATCATACAGGGGGTGCCTGGCGAGAAAGGTGAAAATGAGTCCTCTAAACTGGAAACACCACATAAATGCCACAACATCTAAATTAAATCAACTAACCACAGCTTTCCATAACCTGCCTAGATACATAGACTTTAAAAGCATAAAAAATATCTACAAAGCCTATGTATTTCCACACATTAAATATGGAATAGAAATATATGGCTCTTGTGATGTGACAATCCTGAAAAGCCTACAAGTCGCCCAAAGTAAAATACTAGTACTTAAAGTTATAAGCAAAAAACCCTATCGCTATCCTACTAACCAACTGCACTATGAACTAAATATACTTAAATGTGATGACGTTTACAAATTATTTACTGGAGAATTCGAATACAAACAGCAAAATAATCAACTCCTTGCTATATTTAGCAATTATTTTCTATCGAATACTCATCGCATAATCCAAACTAGGAACTCGGAAAACCTCTTTCTTCTCAGGTACAGACTAAAAAATAGCCAAAAGAGTATGAAGTACACTGTTGTCAAGGTATGGAACTCAATACCTGCTGAATTGAAACAATCAACTCGAAAACAGTTCCATAAGAAATTAAAAGCTCTGCTTATTGAGAACTACAACGAAAATAACTGATATGAGCGTTACAGTCTCAAGTACGATTCAAACCCATACACTCCCATCCTTAACCCGCTCCCTTCCCAATGTCTCCGTATCACTCCCTTCCCCCACCCCTTTGCACCTCCTCTGTCTTCTATGACATTAAAACAGTCAAATATTAGTAATGATCTGTCAACTCTCCCAATAATAATAATACAACAGTCAATTACTACTAGTCATCTTGATGTGTGTAACTGTATTTTCAGTATTATGTTACAGGCTATATTATATTATGTTACCATTTAAATACCATGATGATGATTTTTTTTTTTTTTTTTTTTTTTTTTTTTTTTTTTACCTTCCACTACTAGTACCACAATGATTTTTGTTGTTTCTTCTTCTTTTCTTCTTCTGTGTGTGTTCTTACTAATTTTTTTTCTTCTTTTCTCTCTTTCTCTCTTTCCGCCTTCTGTTTCCTACTTTTCTGTTCATGTAGAATTAGTGTTATCTGAAAATACCCTCTTAACGTGAAATGTTACCTTGCTGGCCAGCTCGATAAGCTTAATTGCCTTCCTGGTCAGCATCTCCACCTCATTTGAAATGCACAGTATTCACCTTTTGCTCGTGGAGAAATAAAATTCTTATTCTTATTCTGGACTTGCCATAATACAAAGATTCTCGATCGCGAATTTTCGAGCTCTAATTCTTTCGTATGGCTGTACGTACCAGGTTGTTATGGAAACAGCGTCAAAATGGCGAGTGTAATTGAAGATGGTCGGGATTCTCTACTGGAGGCGCAAAGGACTTCATTATTGGATATCATCGAAGATCGCAATCGCACTTTAAATAAAGTAAATGCATCTTCGCGAAATTCCTGTTCTCTAGAAAGATTCATGTTCTTGTTTCATGTTTGTTGTTGTGGGCGATAATATGCTATTCTTCTCTGCCTAGATCAATAAGTCGCACTCGATATTACTCAGCGTAAACAGCCGTATGTACGGGATCATGTCAGCCAGGGAATGTTGAACACTGCTGTTTGTCAATCAGCTGAAAATGAATAATTGTAATTAGTTAGTCAAGTGTGTAACATTCAATAATTACTCACAATGTGAATACTCATTATACTGAATGTCATCACTCATTGTGATCGTGATTGTCATGGTTATCATTCATTGTGTGGAGTAATTGCTATAAGGACAATCATCCCCACATATTATGGCTACAGAATGCGGCTAGGTACTGGGATAAGTTGGAGGTCTTTCTCTTTTAAATCGAGTAACTCTTGTTCTCGAATTAATTAACCTCTCGTGAGATCGTCTCATATCCGAGAATAATGTACAAATAGCTCTGGAAACGTACGGTGACATACGAATACCATAGCGTCTGCAGAAGGCATGCAGTGTTAGCATGAAGTTGTTTTGAACAAGTTGCTGACATTCATGAGAAGTTTCAAAAGGCAAAGCACATGTCAACCTGCAGCTTGTTGATTTCACAAAGAGCCGAATTTAATTCTTATTAGTGCAGGATGTTTTTTCCTCCCAACTGCATGAGAAGAAGATTACATAGTGCACTATCAACAACCACGATTTGGATATGTACAAACTTTGACTTAGACTTCACGAAGCTGTTTAAAATGATATCAGGCGTTACTTTATTGCATGTACAGTGGTACCTGCGACTAATGAACACACCTCAAGCGAACAGTCCTCTCTAACGAACGATTTTTTTTGGACGCAACTCACTCCCATGTTAACCAATAGGAAATCACTCCTGAGCGGTGAACACCTCGAAACGCGAACAACGAACACCCCCCTCAGAAACAAAATATTTTAATTTTACATTTTTTTCAATTAAAAGATAATAAAATCTTATGGCAAATGCACACAGCACACTATCAACGATGTTCTAGGGTGTTTAGTGGCTATATAGGTTGCTGTAATTATACACGCGAGCTGTTGTTGTGTGCCTGTTCTATGTACGCAAGTTAATAGAATTCCGCTGAGACGGCCGTGTGCGCATCGCCTATAACACCTGAAGGGTCGTTTTTAAAGGCTTGTAAGGTATTTAAAATGATTATGGCTGATATGTATGTTATGTTGCACTTCATATGAGAATAAATTGTGGTCATAATTATGATCACACAGTAGAAAACTGAAAAAAACTGGGTGAAATCAATTTTAGCGGGTCAATGGGCGCTTTAGCTGTCAAATCAACCAATCGTCATTGAGATAATATTTTGGAGTAAGCATGTGGTCACTTGAAGGGCGCTAAAAGTTAATGCAGCAAGCAGAGGCAAGCTCTCCCGAGGTGCATGCCGACTCGCGAGCGCTTGCTCAGTGGCGGAAATGCGAGACAAGTTGTTCGAAAAAATCATGAATGCCCCCAGAAAGCAGGCGCTGATTAAAGATTTTATTGAAAGATAAATGATTCAATAAACTATATATAAACATTATACTTCATGGCTGTTATTATTGATTGCTGAATTGATGCAAAGCTAGCATGAGTTACCATAGTGACCTAATTTTACCCAACCATGACTAACAAACACCCCGAATTACAAACACTTTTTTTTTGGATCCAGCACTGTTTGTTAGTCGCAGGTACTACTGTAGCTTTGACATCAGAGGTCCAATTCTCCGCTCTAGCTGTGTGCTATGTACGTCATTGTTTAAAGCAAGCATATCACTCGATGGCGAATATAAATTAAGTTCCCCTATTAAAACATGAAAGGCTTTTTTTTGTCAACCTCAAGCAATATATAGACATAGAGGAAGAATTATTAGAGTGGACATGTGGGTATAAAGGCCTATGGTGATGGTGTCTCTCGGCTCGAGAGCGAATCTTCCAAATTCTGGGCGGCCAGTCCACTCGTGACAATGCAAGGAAACATTTTCGTTTATCTCAAGCCCTAATTGTTTGTCAATTGAGCTGATTTGAAATACAGTGAAATTACAAAGTATGTAAATATGCATTCTTACTTCAAGATCGTTTCAAACTGAGGTTGTTCATTTCAGAAAAGGCTGCTTGATCGTGTCGTGATCATTTCACGCATGACACACCAGAACCTCAATGACATTGGCCGTGAGCACCAAGCCTGTTAGCAAATACTCTCAATGAATTAGAATATTTTCTTTGCAGAATGGTTTGAAAAATATATCCGAGATGTACAGAACCGCAAGCAGAGTGAAGGAGTCAGTGGTCTACTCTTACTCTATCCCAAACACTGTGTGCATGTCATTGAGGTAATGTGATCTCAGTGACCTTTCATTGCATAACATCAACGTCATTAACAGACTTGTTCTGACATCACTCTTGAGCTGATGAAGCAACTGAAAGAAGATGAAGAATCCGGAAGTGGAAACACTTCTGTGTCGAAAATTCTGGTCATCTCACACGATATATCCTTTTGAATCTGAATTGAACACTGATTTGCTGAGCGTGCTATTGAACCCTTGACCCCTATATTACATTCCTCATCGCCAGTATAACCAGTGGAGTTACCGGGTCGTTGATATTGAAGCTCCGAAGATTGAGGAGTATGAAACCACTGAGGAGGTGCAGAGCTTGGTGTGTGACATCATCATGCAGCTGCTTAAGTTGGGTGGCTTCATATCAAGGCAACCAAAAGTTAGTCATATTCCTGCTTTTAGAATTGCAAAAAAACAAACAACTCAAATCAAGCTTTTCACTGATCCAACAATCAATCCTTGCAGAACTCAACGGAATCTCTGCACGACAAAGTTCCTGAATTGCTGCCCCCTCAAGGTGTGACCCTGTTTAGTGATCATTCCGAGTAACCTGTTTTCCACTTCAGACATTGTTGATTATTTACTGGTCAAAGAGGAGGATTGTGTGATGACACCCAAGGAGTTTGTCCACATGTACGAGCAGCCATATGACGTTCCACTCGCGATTGGTCAGACTTGAGATTTTGGTGTTTTTTGTTTACCCAATGTTTTCTTGCAGATTACGTGTGGCCCCTCCCTGCGAGAACTCTGCCGTACAATAACTAATCTGATTGTCAATTTGTTATTATTTATATCTTTAATTTTGTGGCTGATTAATGGCTTTTATCAATAAACCTCTGTTTGACATTTAATCGCTTTTCTCTACTCAAGAGTCAGTTAAGACTCTAGATTGTGTTTATCTGTTTGGTTATTAATTAACGTTGAGACAGATTTTCAAAAGTCTTTTTTCATGTGAATTCTTCCTCACCTGCAATCAGCAATATTAATTGTGCTTTTATTTTCTGGTACCCTACTTGAGATTAAGGGGGTATCGAGTATACATGGATATTGATAATTTAATTGGGGAGCTGATGAATGCGTTTTTCAACCTGTATCCAAAGTATTGTGATACGAATGTACTTGAATTTGAAGCAAGATTTAAATAGACGGGCATTTAATTAGGTCCGGATATCGATGCGTTTAACTTTATGTTCTTTGTCTTTAAGACAGAATCAAATGCGTTCTAGCGATTTGAAGATTGCAGATCGTCCCTGCATATCCACCGTTATTAGAATAAAGTTTTGCATTTAGTGTCTCATTTGTCCTATGTAACTTAAAAACAAGGCGGGTGCACGCGCTGACAGAGAGGATGCGTACGTTAGAACACAGGAACACAGCTTTTCGATATATCCCTTTTATGCCCAAACACTTCTATAACCAAGACCTATGAATATTATAATATATGACGAGAGCACCACTCAGTCGATTGATGAGGATATTTCCACCAGAAGAATCTCCATCTTAGCTATTTCTCGACCGTTCCACTCGAACACGGAATGCCCACGCATATGGAATGCTTTAAATGACACGAGGGTGTTTAAATCAGATCAGTTCTGGTTCCCGAGGTACTTACATCGTCATTGAGAGGTGAGTTAATTTTTCGTGTTCTAGCATAGAACACTCATTTTAACATTATAATGAGTGTTCTGTGCTCTCTTGTACCATTGAGTTATGATTTTATTAGTGTAGTGCCCACTAAATAATTATACCTAAGCAATCTATGCCAGCATTTGCGAGGGGGGAAAAAAAACCACATTTTCGGCAGAAGACTTAAATTGTGAAGTTGTGTCCCACTTCTGCTAGCCACTATTATGTAAGACTATTTATTTATTTATTTATTTATTTATTTATTTATTTATTTATTTATTTATTTATTTATTTATTTATTTATTTATTTATTTATTTATTTATTTATTTATTTATTTATTTATTTATTTATTTATTTATTTATTTATTTATTTATTTATTTATTTATTTATTTATTTATTTATTTTGAGTATGATAACTCATTACACGTATAAAAAAAAACCTT